>JANAVB010022397.1:10422448-10552996 GCA_029216955.1 Iris pallida
ACCATATTCAGTTTTGCAACCACTGCCACTTAAGAGGCCACCTTCCGAAGTATTGCCACCGCCTTCACCCGGAGCTCAAAAAGAAATCCTCCAGGAGAGACATCGACCCCACCGGCGGAAGATCTCCCAAGTCTCCCACCTTACCTCCCCCGAACTCCCACATTCGATTCGAATCAAGCCCCATCGAACCAATCTCCAACGACCCTCCGAGTAGAGCTATGATCCCTTTCACTCCCCAACTCTTAGCGACCTCCAACCAATTCGCTATTCTCGACTCAGAGGAGACGGAGCCGGCCTCCGACACAGGCGGACCCGGGCTCCCCGACCTCTCACCTTCCTCACCCAACCCTTCACGAGCTACGAAGAGTACCGCCTGCGAGCGGCACAGAGCATCGGACTACCCCCAGCAGGTCAGGAGACAGATCCCCAGGCCTCTCCCTCAATCAACGCAGCTCTTCTGCCCCCCAACGGGAACCCAGTCGTTGACATCCCTTGCCCTTCTCGGTCCCGACCAAGCACGGAGAGGCATGCAAGTACTAGCCGCAGGAGTCCTCCTTCAGCTGTTGTCGACCGAGCAAGCAGACGACTCCCTGGCCATTCCTCCAGAGGACCACGCTGTCGACTCTGCCGCCGCAGGAGTCCCCCTTCAGCAGTTGTCGACCGAGCAAGCAGACGACTCCCTGGCCATTCCTCCAGAAGCCCCCGCTGTCGACTCAGCCGGAGACCTAATTGGCCCTTCCTCATGTCCGAACGTTCATCACAACGGAAACCCTCCAACAACAACTATCGCGGCCGTCCTGAACCCCCAACGGAGCAAGGTAAGGCGCAGACACGACAGTCACCATCCTAACCAGATCCGCCGCACGACGGAAGAAAAAATCCCCCCACAACATCATTAATGCTTAACATCCTATCTTGGAATGTTCGAGGTCTGGCTAACAAACCGACTCTAAGGCGCATTTCCAGCCTCCGAAAAATTCACAAAGTGGACATCTTCATCATCATCGAACCCAAAATTCCCGCCAAATGCCTTAAATCAACCCAATTAGCCCTGGGCCTCCCCACTGCCATTGCTGGCAGACACGACATCTGGATTCTGGCCTCGAAGGAGGTCAAGCTCGACATCATCCAGGACTCCCAACAAGCCCTCTCTTGCTGGGTTACTCATTCCACTCTACCGGAGTGCGCCATCCTTTCTGCTGTGCACGGCAGCTGTATCATCGCTGAACGCAAAAGCCTTTGGAGCGATCTTCTCGACATCCACCTCCACAACACCAATACCTCCTGGCTTTGCATAGGGGACTTCAATGCCATCACCCGCAGAGAAGAGAAGATTGGTGGGCGTCCCACTCCCCTACCAGCCATAAATGACTTCAACAACTTCATCTTCAACGCACATCTTACTCCTCTTCAGTTCAAAGGGAACGAATTCACCTGGTGCAATATGCAGGACGGCGATCACCGCCAATACTCCCGTCTGGACAAAGCCCTAACCAACGCTCACTGGCAGGGAATGAGGATCACTTCCACCCTGTCCCACCTCAACTCCGCAGAATCAGACCACGCCCCTATTCTGGTGGAGACCAACAACAACAACCACCTACCCAAAAAAAATTCCAATTCCTTGAATTTTGGACTGATCACCCGCAGTTCTCGGGCATCGTAGCAGAAGCCTGGAACAGTCAGGACTCCCCAAACCCTCTCACCCGGATTAGTAACAAGCTCAAAGCCACCAGGAAAGCCCTCTCCAATTGGAGCAAACAGGCCTTCGGGGACATTTTCCAAGCTATCCGAGTCGCCGAAGATGACGTCGCCCGTGCCGAAGCCAAATTGCTGACCGACCGTTCCCCTGCGGCCAGAAGTGCCCTGAACCTCACCAAGGCCATGCTCAAATTCAGACTCAAAGTTGAGACCGACTTCTGGAAACAGAAAGCCAGGCTGAAATGGGACAGCGAAGGGGACAAAAACTCCAAATACTTCCACGCCTGCGTCAATGGCAAAAGAAACAAACTATCGATTCATCACATAACCGACGAGCACGGCATCATCAGAACCGACCAGAAGGGAATCCAAGAGGCGGCCGCAGATTACTACACCCAGTTATTCCACAAAGAAATGGTCCAGAAAGACTCTTCTTTCCTTGACCAAATCCCCACCATCATCAACGATGCCGACAATGCTTTGCTGGAGCGCCCCCTGTCCGAATCAGGAAGTGAAAGACGCGGTGTGGGCTTTGAACGAGCACAGTGTCCCCGGACCCTGACGGATTCAACGGAGTTTTCTTTCGTTCTTTTTGGGAGATCATCAGGCGGGATATCACCGACGCGGCTGTCGCCTTCCTTGAAGGAGCTCACTACCCCAAAGCCATCTCTAGCGCCAACCTAATCCTCATTCCGAAAAAAGACAACCCCAACTCGTTCCTGCGACTTTCGACCGATCAGCCTATGCACTTTCATCAACAAAATCATATCCAAGATCATTGCCACCAGAATGACAGACATTCTCCCCAAAATCATTTCGGAGGAACAAAGCGGTTTCGTTCGAGGCAGGAACATCCAAGACAACATCATGCTGGCCCAAGAACTTATCACCTGCATGAAGTTTCCCGTTCGCGGGGGCAACATCGCCATCAAAATTGACATGGAGAAAGTCCTACGACAGACTCGATTGGCAGTTCATGATCTGGGTCTTCAGAGCGTTCGGATTTTCCGAGAATTGGACCAACACTGTGTGGAGATCCGTCAGCAATTCCTGGTTCTCCACTGTCATTAACGGGCAATCCGAGGGCTTTTTCAAATCTAGCCGCGGTGTCAGACAAGGCGATCCTCTATCATCCACGATCTTCATCATCGTAGCCGACGCCCTGAGCAGAAACCTAAACAACATGGCCAACACCCCCAATTTCCAACAATACCATACCGCCAGTGGATGCCCCACCATCACCCATCTGGCGTTCGCCGACGATTTACTTATCTTTTCTTCAGGGGATATCGGATCGATGGAGGTGGTTCACAACACCCTAACGTGGTACTCCACTTGCTCAGGCCAGAAAATCAACCATTCCAAGAGCATCATCTACGCCTACCAAAGCATCAGAATCGAGAATGCCACCAGTCTCACCAATCTCACTTCTTTTTCGGTGGCCCATCCCCCCTTCAACTACCTGGGCTGCCCGATGGTGTACGGGAGATCCAACGCCAGCATTTTCGAAAACCTCACTACCAAAATCAGGAACAAAATCAAAGGTTGGCACAATGCCACCTTATCCCCAGGCGGCAAAATAATCCTCATCAAGCATGTCCTTAATTCCATCCCAATCCATACCTTAGCGGCGTGCTCTCCACCCAAGAAGGTCCTTGAGTCGATCGAGCAGACATTCTGCACGTTCTTCTGGGGTCATACCGATGGCAAAGACAAACACCACTGGGCAAGCTGGGACGTCATGGCAACCCCGATCGCGAATGGCGGGCTGGGCTTCACCAAACTAAATGACATCTTCAAAGCCTTCTCCATAAAACTGTGGTGGAAATTACGCACGAGCGATAACTTATGGACCAGGTTCATGAAGGCCAGATACTTTAAGTACATCCACCCAGTGATGGCCAGAGCCAATAGCAGATCATCTGCGGCTTGGCGCCGCATCCTGCGGGGCCGCGATTTGGCCGAGCCAGCGATTAGACTCCGTCTGGGCGACGGCAAGGCCAACTTCTTCCAGGAAAGATGGATCGGCGACAGCCTCATCCCGAACACATCTGGGGCCCCCAGCAACTGCAGAATCAAAGACCTGTGGAACCCCACCAACAACGATTGGTCTTGGGATAGGATTCGCGATTGGGCCAACAACGACACGGTTGACAGCATCCGTCAACACGGTCTTATCATTGGTCCCAACGCGGACGAGCTGAGATGGTCACTGGAAGCTTCCGGAGTTTTCTCAGTGAAATCGACGAGGGCGGCAATCCATGTCATCGGCCAAGCTCACTTCACTGCGCAATTCTGGCACTCGTGCATCCCCAAGAAATGGTCATTTCTCCTGTGGAGAGTCACGAGGCAGAAATTACCAACCGATGAGAACCTTATCTCCATCGGCTTTAGTCTGGTGTCCGCTTGTAATTGTTGCGACGAGAGGCAGACGGAGAATATCGACCATATCTTCCGGGAAGGAAGCCTCCCCAATCAAACCTGGAGCCTCCTCACCCGCATCTACAACATCACATCAGGAGATGGGCGCTTTAACGATCTCCTGGCCCTCTGGGGAGTCAAGTCCTACGGCCATCAGATCGTAGCAGCGGCCGCCACCTGGGTAATTTGGAAGAATCGCAATAAAGCGAGATACGAGGGCCACCAATACTCCGCCGAGCAGCTCATTCGGGAAATTAAACGGCAATGCCGCAAAAGGAGTTCACTGTGCTCCCACAGTCCTCCAGCATTCTGGCAACCCATCTTCAGCTAGTTTTGTCAGGCGCGAGCGCCCACCCCCTTTTTTTCCCTTTGCTTGTTTCAGGCTTTTCGCCTTATTCGGCTTTTTGGGCCTTGTTGAATAAAAGAGGGGGTTATTGAAAAAAAAAAATTATATATATATATATATATATAAATATATATATAGAATATATATATATATATATATATATATATATATATATATATATATATACTTAGCAAATAAAATAAAATAAAAAAAAATATATATATATATATATATACTTAGCAAATAAAAAAAATACTTAGCAAATAAGAAAACACTTAGCTAACCTACAAACCCACACATGCCAACAAACTCTCAATCAACCCACACACAGCAAGCCAAACCTACCAACACACACACCCAACCCGAGCAACCCTTTCATTTCCCCTCCTCATCTGTTTCAAAACCGACAACTCCTCTTTAAGAATACGCTAGAGAGAGAGAGAGAGAGATTCCTCAGAAACAAACACAGTAATACCACCCCATCATACACGCGCGACCCCCAGCGGCCGCACAACACCGCCACAGTCACAGGAGCGTCGCTGGACATGGCCTCGTGCGCTCACGCGATAGGAGAAGCAGGCTGCAGCGACAGCTGCGAACCCGACTTAATGTCGAGATTTTTTGACGCTCGGATACTCGTTTTCAGATCCGTCTTTTCGGGTTTATAGACAACCTAACCAAGATCATGTCCCTTCAATTAGTTTAATTTATATCGCTTTGTGTGGGACAGAAAATAAGTTCCAAAATTGAGAAAAAACTCGATATTTGGACGTTGGAAAACTGTCCCAACACCCCTTTTTGAGGTCGGTTTGCGACAAGCATGTTGCGAGTGTTAAAAATCGATCTGAATAGAATTATAGACAATATATATGGATGTATAACCATTTTTGTAGATTTAATTTTTGTGCCCTACACAGAAAGTTTTTTGTTTGCAAAGTTTAGGAAAAATCTGTTTTCGAAAACCGAATTTTAGGGAATTTTCCCGATACGGTGTGTGTCCCGGCAAACCGGGCGACATGGTTGTAGTCCGTAGGCATCGAAAGGCGCGTACGAATGTTGTGGATGTGTGGGATTCGATGGAACTCGATTTTGCTATGTGTGCGCGACGAAATCGATGCGTATCCGTCGAGATACCCCGTATCGACCCCTTTGCAAAATTATTAATTACTTCGTGTACGTTCGTCATCTCGAGATGAAACTTATGCCAACAAGACAGTATTATTTTTTTGGTCCTGTATGCCAAGTTTGGTCCGATTCGGAGAAGGTCGACCGGAATGCTATTTTGGCGAGCCCGCGACCCGATCCAACGGACGAAATTATGCACGACCCACCGGAATCCAAGCTTGGACATACGATTGGGTTTGTCTCATCAAAATGGACCCTTAGACATATAATTTGATGACTTTAGAGACCGTAGATACCGGTACATTTTCGGTGCAAAGTGGGTACAACGGCGGACATCGTTTTGGCCCAAAATTACCGTTTTGCCCTTTTGTCCAGAATTGGACTTAAGGACTGGCTATCCTAGCTAATTTGACCATTCTGAACACATTGGTATTATCTGTTTTAGTATTAGGAGATATTGCACAAGTTGACCCTTCGTGGCTCATTTGAGTGGTAGTATGGATTCCTCAGCTCAGGACAACACGCGAGTACATTCTCTGATAGTTTTCATTTCTTAGATATCTACTATATTCAATTTAGTTACTGTATTTTACTTGATTTCTGACACGATGATACACGGACTAGTATACGTTGGATCTCGTCATGAGATATGATTCCTGGTTTACCTGGTATATGAGTACATGTTTGATCTTGTTTTCTGTACTTGTATAGACACAGATTTGGGATTGGGCTGCCCCCCTGCTTTTGAATCTCGTGTCATGACGTGTCATGTTCGGATCCATTATACTATTCGGGGATGGGAAGTTATTAGAGGTCATGTGATTAATACCCCACTGGTTACTACATGTGCATAGCTCCACCCTCACCACACGTAGGGTATAGCCTGACTTTTTACTACTGGTGCATAGCTTTCCATTTTGGCCAGCCTGATCCTCTATACATATACTTGTGCATAGCCAGTCAAATGGAATAGCCTGATCTGGATCCAAGTCGGTAGCATGACGCTTTAATATCTCATGGCACTTTCTTTTATATTTACATCATACTTCAGAATACTTCTACTGCTTATATTACAGTCTTATCTTATATCTCACCTATGATATGTTATTCAGTTCTCTTATATAGTTTTACTTCTAGTTTGATATTTCATCATATATTTTATTATGATTGTCTCTTATATATTTATCAATTCACATGGAACTGATATTAGCATTTATACTTGCTCATATCCTGACAGGATAACTCCATTCTTTTTCAAAGGATTTAGATGCAGACTGTCCGACCTATTACGGGTTTGGCATAGATGGATTCTACGATCAGGACCTGCCTGTGGATCCGGTGCTCGTAGAGGATGCACCGCCTGTAGTGACCTAGATTAGTTTGGTTTGTCTGGATTACATTCCAACTGGATACTTTGAGACTTGTAGTATTTATTTGTGTTTATTTATGACTTAAATTCTGAACTTCTGTGAGTGACTTTGCTTTTATTTCAGTCTAGTTATTTCCATCTTTATCTTATTTATCTTCGTGCTTATCTTCCTTAGAATTATGTGATTGAGTTGTGATTATATTACTCCATGCGGAGATGACAGGTTATATTATTGTGTCTTAGATACTGTATGTTGTAGATGACCCTTACAACGTTCTACCATCGATACTGCGGCGTAGGCTGGACGTACCCACGTGCTTGTGCCCCTAAACAGGGTACGGGTCATGACATAAACTAACCGGAATACTTTAATGGATATTTTTTAATAATAAGAAAAACCATTTTAATAGTTATAGTATTTACGAGAATCATTTATTTAGAAATATCTAATGTTTTAGAAATATAATTAAGGGTAGTAATTACTACTACTAAAATAATATTTTAAGTAATTTATTCATAATGTAAAAGTTACTAATTTAACTATAATAAATAATAATAAATAGGTAGAACCTATAAAATATTCTTTTTGGTAATAAAAACCATTTTTGGAAGATAAATAAAATTTTATCCAAAATAAATGAATTTTAGCATAAAATTACTATTTCCTATATTAAGAATAGACTTTTGATGTGAAACCATTTTTGAAACTAATTTAGCATTTTATTTACGTAAAAATTATCGGCAACATTATTAATAATACTTTTAAATTGAAAATAACATGATTTCTATGATAATCATAATTAAACACTTAGTTAACCATTTTAACATTAATCATTAAATCTAGTAACTTACTAATTAATATAACACTTTATATATTATGGCATAATTATTATTAATAATAATCTAACCATCACATTAATTACTTACAAGAATTCTATTACAAAATATATGGTCTCAAATTGGAAACTAACTATCTATCCCAAAATTGACAGAGCTTTATTCTGTCAATTCCGGTCGGAACACTAATGGGTTTCACATTCTGTAAATTACACAGAAGGGTCAGGGGCTTATCGGAAGGCTGCTGACGGAGTACCGAGAGGAAGCCTCAGAATCAGAACGCATGCGCATGGGGAACGCATAACGTGCGCGCACGCGGGAAGGCCGCACGGAACGCACGGGATGGCGAGAGTGCGCGTACGGGGGGCACGGGTGCTGTCGCACACGGTGCAGGGAACGGCGAGGGCACACGAGCGCTGGCCGGCAGGGGCATGGCCTGGGTGGCACGCACTTCTGGCGCGCGCTGGCGATGCGCTGCTGGTGGTGGAAGGCGGGCGTCGACGGAAGGCGGAGGGTGGCTGACGGGCGTCGGCGGAAGGCGGAGGGTGGCGGGCGCCGGCGGTAGGTGGACGCCGGTCCGAGAGGCAATCGACGGGACAGAAGTACCCCGATTGAGGTGTTGATAGGACTGGGGCGACACGGGGAGCGTCGTGATGGGATCGGTTTTGGAAAAGGGGTAATATGGAAAGAGGCAAAGAAGGTTTGGGAAGGTGGTGAAGCTTCTGTGGATTTTTCTTATGGAGAAGAAAGGTTTCTGGTGAGAAATACGTGAGAAAGGGATGGGTTACATGGGGATGTGATCCACGGACGGATCTGAGCGGGAAAGTAAGATAGAACGGGTAGTAGGGTAGAACGGGTAGGCTTAAGTCTAACGGGTTTGGGTAGGGTTAGCGGGTTAAACCGTAGGCTTTAAGTCACGGGCTAATGAAAAGGCTAGCCAAAATATAACTAAGAGCCACAAATAATAATAATAATAATATACACATTACCTACCATTTGTAGCCAAAAGCATTATAAAACCCATTTATTCATAATCCAAAACTTATGGGTTTTACACATTGGGTCCTCATAGTGGAAAGACACAAGAGACTATGTAGACAGGATCCATGTAAATAAATGTCTTTTGCATGTATTATATCATGTAACTTATGCATGTATAGGGAGTTGACAGTAAGTAAGACATAACTGGAAAGTGATACAATTATATTTCATGTTATTCAATATTACTGCTTAACATGTACAAACACAAGTATGCTAGAATGTTGCCTCTTCATAACTATTGATTTCACGTGTTGTGCATGCTTCACCATACATACTATACAAGAACTGTAAATTGGCCCTAGGCCTCAAAATAGAAAAATCATCTTAATAAATGTTTGCTCATATGACAAAAAATGTTGGTTTAGGCGAGTGGGCTAGTTGTACTCGCCAGTACACGACATTAATGTACTGACCCACGTTTGTGGGCATCTTTACAGGTGCTCGTGTATGGAGGAAATTGTTGATTCAGTTTTGAGGCATGAAGGATTTGTTGGGCATGCAGAGCGCTCCTTGTAGAAGATGATATCTTCTATTTATGAAGGGCATAATATATTTCTGTTGTACCAGTGAGTTGTAAGCTGAGTTGACATGTTTAATGTAAGTAAAGTTGGGATAAGTTGATAGCCATTTTGAGCCCTTTGTAATCTGATAAAATCTTTTTATTCTGCTACAAGCCTTATAACCTGTTATAAATATCAATAAGAGACATATTTCTACATATCTTATTGTGACTTCAAGCTATCTGCTATTTTTGCTGAAATGTCGTGGTCTTCTAAGAAATACCAGTAACTATAATAGTTTTATCTTTGTAATGCCCATATCTCGTATTACGTATTTGAAATACGTGTACGTATTTTGACCCATATTGCATGTCTCCCTGTTGATTTATTTTGGCATTTCATTGATGGGTTTATCTTGGTTCGGTTCGGCTTGTTGGCTTGGTTCGATTTTGTTGGAGAACCAACCCACCTACCTATCACCACCATCACCATTTATTAACTCCCACTCCTCTCTCTCTCCTCATTAATTCTTTTCTATTACTTCTTCTTTTTCACCATTACTCCTCCACCAACCTGAGAGAGCGGAGAGCGGAGAGCTTAGGCTTGTGGTATTTTCGGTTTCCATGAATTTTGATCTATCAAACTTGCATATTTTTGCTAGTTGATGGTTCCATGTTGTAGAGAATTCTATTTTACCCAAATTTGACCTACGGGAGTCTGGATTTGGGTTTCTATTATGGTTTGGAGGAGCATGGAGGCCATGGTATTTTTTCATGGAGACATGTTCTCGGTGGGAACCATTAATTGCACTCTGAGCCGCATGAGCATTTTAGCTCTGAGCCGCATGAGCACTAATTATTTTGCATGGCCAACACAATGTTAGCCGCATGGCCTTTGCATATTTTTAATGCATTAGCAAGCATGTGCTTGCATGCATATTTTAATGCATTAGCAAATATACGTTAGCAGTATTGAGCCGCATGCATATATGCATTAGCAGTATTGAGCCACATATGCAAGCATTTGCTAGCATACGTATACGCATGGCCTTTTTAGCAAGCTTTTGCTTGCTTGCAATAAAATTCTTGGCCGCATGCACTAGCAACAGTGCTTAGCCGTATATAGTTGCTTTGCATGCATATATATTAATGCATAGAATTAATGCTTTGCTTACGTAAGGAATAACCTTGCATGCATTTGTTAATGCATACTTTGCATGCATATAATTAATGCTTTGCTTTGCATTGCATGCATTATTTAATACTTAGCATTAGCTTTTGCACCAGGCCGCATAGAAGCATATGCATTAGCATTTAAAGCTTTAGCATTAGCACTTAATGCATTAACATTAGCTTTTTGCACTATGGTCGCATGGCCTCTAAACTTGGCCGTATGGCCTACAAACTTGGCCGCATGCATGGCCTACAATTTTGGCCGCATGTGCATGGCTGTGCTTGGAACATTGGCCGCATGGATATCTAATTCTTGGCTGTATGTAATTTTATTGCATGCATTAAATCACTTGCTGCATGCATTAATTACTTGGCCGCATGTAATTTTGTTGGCAGCATGCTCATATTTTGAGCCGCATATGGTCTTAGTAAGATTTAATGGCCATTTAATATTTAATTGGCTGCATGGGAACATTTTCAGCCACATATGGTTGATTGCTTTTATGGCCACATAGCCACTATTTATTTGCATGGCCGCTTGCATGTACGTACATTAGCTTTAATTGTCTGCTTGTATGGCCTATTATTTGCTGGCCGCATGGCCATTTGCATTTGCTTGCCGCATAGGCTCAATACTTATTTACTTTAGTGCATGCAAATTATTTAACTCTTGTACAGTGGCAACGTTATTGATTATTGGCCGCATGGCCTTAGTAAATATTTTGGCCGTATGGCCTTAGCTTTAATTGCCTGGCCGTATACACATTTCTGTGCTTGGCCGCATGCACATTTATTTCCAGCCGGCCGCATGGCCATTAGCAATGTAATAATTTTCCTGAGCCGCATGAGTCCCCCACGGCCCTTGCTCCTGCTAATATTTAATTACCACTTGTATGCTTGTGCCATAAATTTTAATATGTTCCCTGACACGATGGTGACCCGTTGTGGTGTACTTTTGACAATGATGTGACATGACAGTGACCCGTCGTGGTGCACTCTTGACAAGTAAACTTGACATGATAATTCTCGATAGTGGCCCGCTGTGGCGCACTCTTGACAAGTAAACCTGACATGATGTTTCTCGAAATGCTGTTGCGACGGCTAATATGATACAACAAGAATGAATGACCTGGACAACGAAGACGATTATGCTTGTCTAAATGAACCCGTCTTGTCTTGCATCATGTCTAGGACAGGGACCCCTGAGTACACGGTCAGGAGTACCTACTAAAGAGGACTAAGGCTAATAACTAGAATAATACAGTAGTCATGAGAGATTTCCCTAGTTACAAGCGATTCCGTTATCCCGGCCACCATTGTTGGACTTGTAGCCTGCCGTCGAGTAGGGCACATTTCCAGCCCACTGTCATGTGGGGCACACCTAACAATTCTTGATAACTGCTTAATGAATCCAAGTCGCCTGGATAAACTGGATTAGCTGCAGGGCTTGTGGCTGAAGGAACATCTTGCTGCATCTTGCTAGTAACTAGGCCTGTGATAACCCTAGTTAGTTAAAGTATCAAGCCGTACTTATTGCTTGGCCGTGAATGTTGGATGGAGTTCAATCTGTCTAGTCTTGTCTTGATCCTGTACAAGATTGTTACTTGACCTGATTTTTTATTTTATCTTGCCGATAAATGGTGGAAGAAACCAAGTTTTGTTCAGACGAAGGGTTACAACCCCGGTCCTTGTTTGGTTTACGGGTTGTAACCTGGTTATCTGAATAGTTCCATGGTTATCTCATCGTATATCACCTGTCATGCTTTTCCTTAATTACTGTCTTTTACTATATAATTATATTCTTGTGCTAATTGCTGGTTTAGTTCCTAAGTGAAGCCTCATTTGTCGCAGTTGCTCTTTCTGGGGTCTGACCCAGCTGGTTTTGTATGGCCAGATTTCGGAGCAGCTCCTGAGGATCTACCGACCTTCTAGCCAGATGGTGACCACTAGACGGAATCCTGGCAACGAGTGGATTTATTTTGGCTCTCCCACTCTATTGTAAAATTATTCTTTTGAGGCATTTAGCCGCCGAGCAAGTGTTAGCTCGTGTACATTTTACTTACTGTCTGCCTACGGGCTGTAACATAAATTGACAAATCCTAGGGTTGATCATGTATGACTAAACTCTTACTAGTCCTGACATTTTTGTACGACTAGCTTCATGATCAGCTGAATATGTAATGTTTGGGATGCCTTACTATTGCATATTTGGTGATCTCACATCTTGCAACATTTATTTGCTTGCTTGTGATTGAGACACTTGGCTTGTTCTTGACCATAGGAGACTGATGGATTGTAGTTAAACCCGTATATATCTAGAAAGCCATGACCGTATAATGAGGTTGATTCTATTTTATTATGCGTAGCTGGCTATGTCTGCCCCCGCTCTCCAGTATTCTGGTTCTGGGGCATGACATGGTTTAAGTGGTGGCCCATGCAGCGTCTTATAAATCAAGATATATGAGGGTTTACCGAATAGATGTCTCAATCAGCTCTCGTCCTTGATCTTTGTTCGTATCCTTTGAATCTCTAAAATTCTTGTCCTGATCACATGCATGTATCTTTGATCTATCCTGGTCCTTCCTTATTGTTTCCTATGTCGTCTTCTTCAGCGGCATTGTTCCTGGTCCTACCGATCGGTAAGAAGGAGCACCTCCCGTAGACCAGCAGCAACCAGGAGATCAAGCCCAGCATTCAGGAGTAGCCTCCAGAGTATTCCAGCAGTAGAGGCCATAGCAATATGCCCTGGTCCAAGCTCAGATTCAGAACTGGCAGAGAGGTTTCTAACAGGATGTCTTTCCTCTTTCTCATGTCTTCAAATTTCTTGCTTGCATGATTGATTGTTTGATTGATTGCTTAGTATAGCTTGTCCTTGCATCTCTAGCCACTTGATTAAATTTTGAGGACGAAATTCTTTTAAGGTAGGTAGAGTTGTAATGCCCATATCTCGTATTACGTATTTGAAATACGTGTACGTATTTTGACCCGTATTGCACGTCTTCCTGCTTGATTTATTTTGGCATTTCATTGATGGGTTTATCTTGGTTCGGTTCGGCTTGTTGGCTTGGTTCGATTTTGTTGGAGAACCAACCACCTACCTACCACCACCATCACCATTTATTAACTCACACTCATCTCTCTCTCCTCATTAATTCTTTTCCATTACTTCTTCTTCTTCACCATTACTTCTCCACCAACCTGAGAGAGTGGAGAGCTTAGGCAAGTGCATCTTGCTTCATGGAGGAACCCTATTCTTATTGTTCTATTGTCTTTCTCATGTACTTCTAACCCACTTTAGTACTTAGAAAATTTCATTTTTGTGGTTAATTTCTTGTGGATCTAGTTTTGTGGTATTTTCGGTTTCCATGAATTTTGATCTATCAAACTTGCATATTTTTTCTAGTTGATGGTTCCATGTTGTAGAGAATTCCATTTTACCCAAATTTGACCTACGGGAGTCTGGATTTGGGTTTCTATTGTGGTTTGGAGGAGCATGGAGGTCATGGTATTTTTTATGGAGACATGTTCTCGGTGGGAACCATTAATTGCACTCTGAGCCGCATGAGCATTTTAGCTCTGAGCCGCATGAGCACTAATTATTTTGCATGGCCAACACAATGTTAGCCGCATGGCCTTTGCATATTTTTAATGCATTAGCAAGCATGTGCTTGCATGCATATTTTAATGCATTAGCAAATATACATTAGCAGTATTGAGCCGCATGCATATATGTATTAGCAGTATTGAGCCACATACGCAAGCATTTGCTAGCATACGTACATGCATGGCCTTTTTAGCAAGCTTTTGCTTGCTTGCTAAAATTCTTGGCCGCATGCACTAGCAACAGTGCTTAGCCGCATTTAGTTGCTTTGCATGCATATATATAAATGCATAGAATTAATGCTTTGCTTACGTAAGGAATGACCTTGCATGCATTTGTTAATGCATGCTTTGCATGCATATAATTAATGCTTTGCTTTGCATGCATTATTTAATACTTAGCATTAGCTTTTGCACCAGGCCACATGGAAGCATATGCATTAGTATTTAAAGCTTTAGCTTTAGCACTTAATGCATTAACATTAGCTTTTTGCACTATGGCCGCATGCCCTACAAACTTGGCCGCATGCATGGCCTACAATTTTGGCCGCATATGCATGGCTTTGCTTGGAACATTGGCCGCATGGATATCTAATTCTTGGCCGTATGTAATTTTATTGCATGCATTAAATCACTTGTTGCATGCATTAATTGCCTGGCCGCATGTAATTTTGTTGGCCGCATGCTTATATTTTGAGCCGTATATGGCCATAGTAAGATTTAATGGCCATTTAATATTGAATTGTCCGCATGGGAATATTTCTAGCCGCATATGTCCGATTGCATTTATGGCCACATGGCCACTATTTATTTGCATGGCCGCTTACATGCACGTACATTAGCTTTAATTGCTTGCTTGCATGGCCTATTATTTGCTGGCCGCATGGCCATTTGCATTTGCTTGCCGCATAGGCTCAATACTTATTTACTTTAGTGCATGCAAATTATTTAACTCTTGTACAGTGGCAACGTTATTAATTGTTGGCCTCATAGCCTTAGTAAAAATTTTGGCCGCATGGCCTTAGCTTTAATTGCCTGGCCGCATGCACATTTCTGTGCTTGGCCGTATGCACATTTATTTGCAGCCGGCCGCATGGCCATTAGCAATGTAATAATTTTCCTGAGCCGCATGAGTCCTCCACGGCCCTTGCTCCTGCTAATATTTAATTACCACTTGTATGCTTGTGCCATAAATTTTAATATATTCCCTGACACGATGGTGACCCGTTGTGGTATACTTTTGACAATGACGTGACATGACAGTGACCCATCGTGGTGCACTCCTGACAAGTAAACTTGACATAATAATTCTCGATAGTGGCCCGCCGTGGTGCACTCTTGACAAGTAAACCTGACATGATATTTCTCGAAATGCTGTTGCGACGGCTAACATGACACGACAAGAATGAATGACCTGGACATCGTGGACGATTGTGCTTGTACAAATAAACCCGTCTTGTCTTGCATCATGTCTAGGATAGGGACCCCTGAGTACCACGGTCAGGGGTACCTACTAAAAAGGACTAAGGCTAATAACTAGAATAATACAGTAGTCATGAGAGATTTCCCCAGTTACAGGCGATCCCGTTATCCCGGCCACCATTGTTGGACTTGTAGCCTGCCGTCGAATAGGGCACATTTCCAGCCCACTGTCATGTGGGGCACACCTAACAATTCTTGATAACTGTTTAATGAATCCAAGTCGCCTGGATAACCTGGATTAGCTGCAGGACTTGTGGCTGGAGGAACATCTCGCTGCATCTTGCTAGTAACTAGGCATGTGATAACCCTAGTTAGTTAAATTATCAAGCCGTACTTATTGCTTGGCCGTGAATATTGGATGGAGTTCAATCTGTCTAGTCTTGTCTTGATCCTGTACAAGATTGTTACATGACCTGATTTCTTATTTTATCTTGCCGATAAATGGTGGAAGAAACCAAGTTCTGTTCAGACGAAGGGTTACAACCCCGATCCTTGTTTGGTTTACGGGTTGTAACCTGGTTATCTGAATAATCCTATGGTTATCTTATCGTATATCACCTGTCATGATTTTCCTTAATTACTGTCTTTTACTATGTAATTATATTCTTGTGCTAATTGCTGGTTTAGTTCCTAAGTGAAGCCTCATTTGTGGCACTTGCTCTTTCGGGGGTCTGACCCAGCTGGTTTTGTATGGCCGGATTCCAGAGCAGCTCTAGAGGATCTACCGACCTTCCAGCCAGATGGTGACCACTAGACGGAATCCTGGCAACGAGTGGGTTTATTTTGGCTCTCCTACTCTATTGTAAAATTATTTTTTTGAGGCTTATAGCCGTTGAGCAAGTGTTAGCTCGTGTACATTTTACTTACTATCTGCCTACGGGCTGTAACATGATTGACAAATCCTAGGGTTGATCATGTATGACTAAACTCTTACTAGTCCTGACATTTTGTACGACTAGCTTCATGATCAGCTGAATATGTAATGTTTGGGACGCCTTACTATTGTATATTTGGTGATCTCACATCTTGTAACATTTATTTGTTTGCTTGTGATTGAGACACTAGGCTTGTTCATGACCATAGGAGACTGATGGATTGTAGTTAAACCCTCATATATCTAGACATCCGTGACCGTATAATGAGGTGGATTCCATTACATTATACGTAGCTGGCTATGTCTGCCCCCACTCTCCAGTATTCTGGTTCTGGGACGTGACAATCTTGTACAAGTACAATCTAAACTTGTACGATATCACTTCCAGTGGCTAGCTTTCGATTCTCCGAAATCGGCGCTTGACAATATGCAGCCTAACTATATGAGGTCATTGGCATAATAAGCCATGGTTGACGAACCATTTCGATATGACAGTGATCCTACACATGAAGGTAGCTAACCTAACTGAATGTCCTGAAATACCCACATTATGACGTACCCTCCCAGTCGGGTAGCAAGACCTACTGTAGGTCTCATAATGCCCCGCACATGAAGCACGTTCTACATAATTTTCTCTAGGATGAATCAGCTCTGGTGGCCCTTGGAAGCCATTCGAAGGAAAGCATTACCTTGTGCACAAGTTGTCCATGCCCATGCAATATGCATGAACAGTTAAGCAACTATCAAACGTATGCATGGTCTAAAGTCTGAATAGAAAAAACACACATCATACTCATAATTCAATACTTCCACTCAATATTCTGATTGGCCCCGTAGGTCCCAAACTTACCGTGCCACTAAGCCTAACTAATTTATACCTGCCAATCCTCATTCATACTTATAATGGCATCGAGCTATACCTCATTTATATACCGTGGCACTATGCCACATACTTATCATACTGTGGTACTGTGCCACATACTTGCATTGCCTTCTTCGCATAGACAACATAATATACATAGATACATAAAGCACTATACTACGCATTCAACATATGCAACATTCCTACTTCCATTTCTATGTGATATATATCTAGCAATACTCTTATTCGTCTCTTTTATCTTAGTTTTTTTATTAGCATACAAAAGAACTCATAGCATAGACGAACTATACAAGTATATTAATTCATTAAGAGTGAAGGTAAAAGGATCGAAGGATCATCGAAACCATCCACTATGAAGAAACCCATTTGCCTCGTCCGAGCAAATGTCGAACGATGTCTCAGCTAGATGATCTGATATGATACACAAGCTTCTCAATCATTATATCCATAACCTCTAGCCAAGCTCCATAATTCCACCAAATTCGACCGAGTTAAGCAAGTCTTCAATACTGCTCAAATCCTATGATACCTCACAACACAAATTCAAATCAGCATATGCCAATTAAGAGGCCAAACACAAACCAAAGGCAATTAAAACAAAATATATTAAGAACACTTTTCTGATCTAGAACACTTTTGTTCCATTCCAAAACCTAGGCACGAAAAATAAGCATTCCAAACTAAAAAAATGTCTAGTGTTCCTAATTTTCTATTTTGGAGTAGTATACATAAGCTACAGTTCTCATTTATTTTACCAATTTGCCTTTGAGTCACATATCGCATACCCACTTGCCCCATCCAGGAACTATTCATTTTGTGTTGCCATTCTTTTAAACTGAAACCCAATATACTCGTCGCCCAATTCTTGGGTCTTTGTGTCACCTATTCAACATTTGATATCACAGCATACAAGATATTATTTGATTTGCAACACAATTCTAGCCATGTGATAATTTATCTTTTATTAACTTTCTGGGTTCTTACTAGGCATCTTCTATTAAGCACCATATGCAATAATAAGTCACCCTTTCTTAAGCATAATGATCAAGGATCATTGAAGGATCAAAGCCACTCATTTGTTGGTGAGTTGCCAAGAGAAAGAGGGCTTCCACGCAATGTCAAGCCTAGTTCACTTGGTTATCTCTTGCATTGTTACCAACAACGGTTCAACATACTACTTCTCTTTCTCTCAAGGATTGGATATGAATGCCCAGACAGTAAAAGTAAATCCATAAAAAATTCATCAAAAATATTCACGAAAATGCACACAAAACCAACAACAAAAACGACATAGAAAACCAATAGGGTTACGGTCTCGGGACAAGTGACTCTTGTATATACTTCTTTCACCAAGATGCACGCCACTGCATCTTGGGCACCATTTTTAAATAGTCCAATCCATAACGAGGAAATGATCTCAATTCACTATTCCGCGGTACTGGTTAAGTTTTCCCAAGTAAAGTTTCTCCAATCTCATTCGACTCGGCTATTCGGCCGCTAGCCCCATCTATGCTCCGCAATGGGGAACATGGCACTATATTTCTCAAGCTTGCGACGCTAGAATTCACTAGCAACATACCAAGCACTATACCATATCCTGAATCAAAAGAACAAAATCTGAAACCATATTGATATCTCCATTCTAATACCAAGCTTTACATTGAACTCATAACCCAATTTCACTTATCATCCATTCTCCATAGATCCCATTCAATCATCAACCAAATTTCCTTGTTTATCACATTCATGCTCCAATCACACCAATACGACCACGTTCAATTCTAGAAGAATTCCATCACAAAAATTTACCATTGCATTAATTCACTTTCCATCTCCCAAGAATTTCTCTATCCAAGGAATACTCGACATGTTTCGAATCACTTACCACACATACATAAATTGTGCTCTTCGCAAACAGGAAATTCATATATGTTAACATCTTCCAATTTCGACCAAGTATAAACTCTTTCATTCAAATCCCAAAGGTCAATCTTTATACCTTGCCAACTCGCATTCATACCAAAACATGTATCCATTACATCCCTCAACTTTTGTTCAAACCAAAAAAAATCTTGAACCATCAAAGCCCAAATCTATTACATTAGCCGAAACTCAATCCTTCAACAAATCCAAACAATGTACGATCACTATTCTAAGCATTTCAACATACGCACAACCAAATGTTACATCTCCAAAGATCATCCCTTAATAGGGCCAAATATAATCCACAGATCACACCGATATCTCTCACTCTTCTAGAAGTGCATAATCTTTGAATCAAAATCCAACTGTCAAGAAAATCTTAACTATTACCTCCGCTTGAGTACCATCATCTAAGATAATCCCATAAAAGAATCCATCTGAACAATTCATAGACACTCTTTCTTCCAACCGAAAGCAATTTATCCAATATTCCAAAAATATAATCGCATATCTGACTTATCTCTCAGTCTCGCTACTCCAACTCTATACAGTTAGCCAAATGATTATATCATATTTTTGAATATGGCTAATTAATTGAGTTTAACTATTGATGTCACTAATATTCATATATTCACTATCATATTGCTACTTAAACTTAGCATTGTCCTACTATTCACTAAATTTTATCTTATTTGCTATTATATACTACTTTGTTCGTCTAACATGTACTTACAGACAAACAGTAAGCATGATCAAAATAAGAACATGTGCAATGAAGAATTAATGATAGGCCAAAGATGACGTAATATAAGAAGATTTCTCTGAACTGCCTAATGACCTATCTAGGGCCTCGCATCGGGGGTTCCGCTGTCCGGTCAACGGACAGGGGTCGAGGGGGCAGCGCCCCTCGTGGAGAGTAGTTAATTATTTCAAATCAATTATTCCCCTGACATGCCAAATATTTAGAATACTATTTATTTGGGCATTTATCCAGTCATATTTTATTTCTTCAAAATGGGCTATTTATGATTTATGGATTCTTTTATTAAAGTTGTTTTCGTGATACAAAAGTTTGAATAGTTAGCTTTCAGTCTAAGGACTAAACGAACATTTGAACATTTTACTATGACAACTTTTCATAATAAATTCAGTATCTTAAATTTTTTGATTACTCTCTGATGTTTTGAATCTGTTAGTTATTCGAATTAAGACAGCTTTAAAAAATCCTTTACTGTCTTGAAATCATTTATGTTATTTGAAAAAAAAATTGGAGATATATTTTGTTTGTTCATCTTTAAACATTTATTTATTGGATATTTCTTTTACTTGCCTAAAGATGATATTTGTTTCAAGTTTGGAACTTTGTATGCATTTGATCAAAGGAAAGAAAGATGAATATCTTGGATATTTCTTAGATCTTATGATTATTTATTTTATCTATTTTTGCTTATAAATTACTTTTGAACTAGATACGCATATTTTAACGGGGAGGGGGGCAAATCAATTGTTTCAATTTATTTACACTCTTAATATGTGGTATACCTAGTTCAATCATGGACCTATTGTCCATTTTTTTAATTCTTATCGATTGTGTTCATGATATTTTTATGAGAGAATATATGATTATTATTATTTCATCTTGATTCTCTCATTTTATGAGTTTTTTTTAAAAGTTATCTTGCCAAATATATTTAAATATGATGATTCCTTGAATTTAAATTGATTTGGCCTTTTTTTATTGAGATTTTATCTCAAAGTTCATGATTATATTATTTAGACTGAACATACTTTGCGGTGGAGCATTCAAGTCGACTGAATTTCTTCTTCTCAAGTATTTTGTCTCCACTACCTTCATGTTTTATCTGATGGTTAATTATATATCATGCTATGGTAATTGAATTCAAATGCATAAACTTTGGTATAGATTTTGCTTGGATTCTAGTATATTTTGATTCTTTTTTGATAATTATACTCCTTATGGAATTGATTCACTAGTTTGTATGGGAAAATTATGGATCATTTTTTGTGTGATCTTTATTAAAAGTCTCATTATATTTTTGATTTTTTTGGTATATACTAGATCTGGGAATTTTTATCCTCATGGATTATTTATGACCAATGATTGATTTCTACTTAATTCATATATACTTTTTATTAAACTCCTTTATTGGTCTATTTCAAAACTTCAGTTACATTTATTCATCATATTGTGTTTTGAATATCATTTTTGGATTTTTAGTTGGTAAACTATTTATTGGTTGATTTTTGATTTTTTTTAAAGTTCAACCAACTATATTGTGTTTTGACAAGTTTCTATACTTTAGTGTGCAATTTTATAAACTTGTCGTGACACTGTTCTCCAAATTGTTGTTCATGATTATTTCTGTCTTCCTCTTGGTATGATTGATTTTATTTTATTTTTTATTACAGAGGAGCTTTTTTTTATCATGTCAATGGGGAAGAAATAAGTTTAAGTTAGCACGCAATATTCTAGTAATCATGTGTTTATTAGTGATACATGCATCTATCGTATCTTTCTTAAACTTAACCTATTTGCCATAATAAAAAAGGGGGAGACTGTTAGCCCAATGATTATATCTTGTTTTTGAATATGGCTAATCAATTGACTTTAACTATTGATGTCACTTATATTCATGTATTCACTATCATATTGCTACTTAAACCTAGCATTGTTCTACTGTTCACTAAATGTTATCTTATTTGCTATTATGTACTACTTTGTTCGTCTAACATGTACATGCAGACAAGTAGTAAGCATGATCAAACAAGGACATACGCAATGAAGAATTAATGATGGATCAAAGACGACGTAATATAAGAAGATTTTTCTGAACCGCCTAACGACCTATCCGGGGCCTCACATCGGGGGTTTCGTTGCCCGGTCAGCGGACGGGAGTCAAGCGGGCAGCGCCCCCCGAATGGTTTTCAAATTTCCAGATCTGTTTATCTTTGGATGACTGCAATAAAAAAAAAGCGTCTTCAATGTCAGGAAAAATACGTCATCAAAAGGGCTATTGGTTTTCATATTTATTCTGTATTTTTCCTTTTATTGAGTCTAGGAAAAATGTGAGATTGATTGGATCAATACAAGCTTAGCTATTCTTAGTCCACAATATGTAGCCTACCTATCCACAAATATCTATCCAAAAGTCTACATATTAAAAAGCCCAAAACCTATCAAAATTTGGCAAAAATAGTTCTGCAGAACTCTGCCTGAACTCGGTCAGAACTCAGCCCAGTTCGGTCTGGATAAATTTGAAATACAGTTTTTACTGAATCTGCATCCAATGTTCGTATGGAAAATTCTAGCATCTGAACTCTGCCCGAACTCTGCCCGAGTTCGGTCCCCAAAAACATTATAAATAGAGTTGAGATTACCATTCATTTCACTCATCCCATTTCATCTCTTCTCTTCTCTATCTAAAGTGTTCTGAGCTTTTTAACTTTCATATCTAAGCGTTTATGACTCTTAGCCAAGCCAGTACAGTTTCTGTTTAATCTAGAGTTTGGTATTGAAGAGTTGTATCGAAGGCTGTATTCAAAAAATATTCCAGTTTTCCAATTGCCTTTTGGAGTCGGTCGTGCGCTCGTCACCAAGCACGGTATTATGGATTCGGTCGTGCGCTCGTCACCAAGCAAGGTGTTGTGAAGTCGGTCGTGCACTTGTCGCCAAACACAGTATTATAAAGAGTTACAAGCGCTCTGTTATAGCTTGTGCCATAATGGATTAACAGTGAGCAAAAGTACTCGTGACTGGACTAGTCCTCTCAGAGGGAAACCATTATACATCGCTGTGTCACTGAGTTTGAATTCTTAACTCTTACTTTATCGTATTTTATTTACCGTCTTTTATCCGCCATAATATATAACTGCTATAATTTTTAATTGGTGATTATTTTTTACTGCACACGCATACACTCTATTCACCCCCTCTAGATGTGCTCAATGGTCCTACATATACTATGCAATCTACTCAGGCAACTCTCCTCAAGGTCATCCTACCAATTTCTACAACTCAACATTGAGACATCTTCTAAACTACTAGGCTATCAACTTGCAACTTCACTCAAGCATCCAGATATCTCATCCCCAACAAGAAACCGAGAACTACTATACACATCCCTATCTTACCTTACTTAATGATCTAAGAATTCTACCCAAACTTAGGGAAAGCACGTTTAACACAAAATATCTAGAGGATCAGCTCAGACTAACTCGTTAACATCAGCATCCTCAAAATTTGATGGTCAAATTTTATCTAGCATAGTCTTAATCTATGTCCATCTATCTAATAATTATCCTCGACTATAACATAACCGGCGACATCAATCCAAGCAATTAAAATATTCCAGATCCTCCAATATATTAAAAATTTACCAAATCTACATTCATATAACTCATTCACCAAATCACAAGTCATAATCAAAATTTCAAATTATAAGTCATAAACTTTCAACTACCAATTTACCAAATCTTTAACTTATTTTCAATTTCAAATTCTCATCTACTTTGTACTCAATCTACATGTATCTGACTCACTTGTATAATCAAAATCACTTAAATCCAATCTACACATCATGGCAATTCTTGAAATCACCAATCGTTTTCAATCTTATATATCCATTCCAACTAAACTATAAGACGATCCAAAATCCTCATAATCTTCCTAGTTCATTACTCTGAATTGATTTTGTCACGACCTGCACCCGCTTTTTGGGATATAAGTACGTAGCCAAGTCTAGCCTACGATGCAGCATCGGCAGTAGTATGTTGTCTAGGTCTCAATGACAATCTCAAATACAACAAAATCATATCTAATTGCTAATTCACAATAACTATTCCATTTATAAATCTGATAATACATCATACTATTTCGGTAATAAACTCGCTAAATGTTTAAATGCAAGAAGTATTTGTTCTATCTAGAATCTAAGGTCGACCCCCAAGATCTCTATCTCCCCCGTATGGTCCATAGCGCATAAGATAGCAAGTCACCTGCAACGATCCAGTCAGAAAAGGAGCAAACTACAACCATATTGCAATAATATAACTTAATACAAAATAAGCTAGACAGTAGAGATGCAGTAGAAAATGAAGGAAACATGTGTATGAACTAAAAATGATAAACACGTACAAGAAACAACTAGAAAGAACATGTAATACAACTAGAAATGAACATGTACAAGTAAAACAGACAACGCATTTGAAATACCTTTCGACATGTGAACGGCTGAGCTAATACGGCACATCAAAGATGGCTATCCACATTTTTATGGTACTGCTAACCTACACGTGAGGTGTATGACTTAGCTATCCATATTAACATTCATCATGGTTTGTTTACATATCTACTGGCATTTTTTCTCCCGACTCGCTAAACAATCAATAAATGAACAATAAAATAACAAGCCTATCGTATCTCAACTAGATACTCAATGAAACACAATAAATATTAGCATTAAAATATAATAAGAACATAAAGCAATAGTGTACTTGCCTGAACTTCTGAACAAATTAGTTTCACAAGTTGATGACAAGACGAACATTGGCCTAGAAGCTATCAAACCATACCATACCATCGTACCACAAACCCGTGCATGAATAACCACAAGTTATATCTAAAATTCCACTCTAAAAGTCATAAAAAGTGGCTAATGGGTTAACCTAATTAATCTATTTAATTCTAGAATAAATTATCCATAATCCTAGTTTAATCTAATTATATTCTAAAATAAAATTTAAACACAAATTTTGGCTTTAAAAAGTCAAGGTTCCAAATTCGGGACCCGTGGCATGCAAATTGAGACGTACCATTGACTAACTAGTCAAACGTTACAAACTCAATGATGTAAGGGTGCAACGTAGTATACTTTAGTGCCACGAGTGCACTGGAATTGACAGTGCCACAAAATTACAATTTGGTCAAAAGTTATCGCCGTTGTGGCTAACCATGACCAAATTGGTGAATCACCGGTCAAATCTGAGTTCAACAAAATAAATAAAATAATAAACGAATTTGTGACTTTCTGGAAAATTATATGTTGTAGATCCTCGTGTCAGCTTTCCAAAACTTCAAATGGATCGCAAATCGGAGTTTGGGATCTCACGGAATCTCGAAAACAGTGTGACGCATCAATTTTTGGACAACCGGCACTCAAATAATTCTCCAGAAATTCATACATAAAATTCCAAAAAAATAATTATATATTCGAAAACAAACCTCGATACAATTCTAACAAAAAACAGTACACGAAAAGGACGTCGGAGTTGATCGTAGTCGCTCCGCGAAGTTGAAGGATATCTAAGATCAAACCACAAAGGAGACTGGAATTAAATAATTGCGTTTCTGAATATATATATATATATATATATATATATATATATATATATATATATATGTGTGTGTGTGTGTGTGTGTGGAGAGAGAGACAATTCAGCTTGGGCACCGATAGGTGGACACGCCCGGGTAGCTGACTGGATAATTACTTATTAATTGCATGAAATCATTTAAAAATTATTTTAACCACAAATAAGTTCAAATAAATCCCAAAAAAATTCCAAAAAATTCTAGAAAATATTTATAGGTGTCTAGAGCCTAAACAAAAGTTTGGTTTCAAAATATCATAGTGTGACCCCATAATAAATCCCAAAAGTCTACGAAAAATAAATTCTATGGATTTTAATTATCTAAAAATCCCCAAAAACTCCAAAAAGAAATTAGAAAAATCCTAGAATATTTTAAAAAATATTTCTAGTCATCTAGAGCCCAAATAAAAATATTTTGTCTCAAAATAACCCCGAAGACTTTACAATAAATCCTGAAAGTCCTTAAAATAATTAAATATTAAATACCAAAAAATATCCAAAAATCTAGAAAATATAAAATAGATAAATAATATATCTAGGGCAACCTGGAGACCATAGTGACCATCAGTTACCTAATTTTATCATACTTTACCTATAGGCTTAGGTAAGACCTCCTTATGATCCCAAAATCAAATCTTTAGTTAAAATTTTCTAACATAAACATTTAAAATTAAAAAAAATTGAAAATTCGGGAACAAGGGTTACAAATCTACCCACCTTAGAAAATTTTCTCCTTGAAATTTCAAATGATGTGAATAGACACGATTAAGAATATAATTAAGAAAATAATACGATTAATGATGAAAACTAGATAAGCACGATCGCGGATAGAAATGAAACCTAAGATAAGATACGATTTGGAAGAATCAAAATAGTTTAGTCGAGATCCAAAAATAGTTTAAGAATGATAAAATCGAAATCATTTCGGCACGATCCACTAATTAACCAAAATCATTTAGGCACGATCATAGAATCAAGATCTCAACATGATTATGAATCTATTGGAATGGAATTAAAGTCTATTAATAGGTCTTAAATGATTTTTAGGTGGAAACCAAATGACGATTCAAGAATAGAAAAGGAAAGAAAGAGAAAAACTATAAGGTTTTTTTTTTATCAAATTAAAGTGAGAGCAAAATTTGCGGACCATAAAAAATCAATAGTCATATACCAAAAGGATATAGCCTCTATGGTATTCAAAAATTGTATGCATATCTGAAGTTATTTCACCGAGAATCCATGCCTCGCTAGTGTACATCTGACTACGGTAAACCCTTAGTTTCATGACTCAAATATGATATGATATTAAATATTTTATTAACTTTATCCAATATTGACATAATAACTCAAAGATCAAATAGACAACTAGGATATAGTCTTAATAATATTCGATAACCTACGTTTACTTGAAGTTACTTCAACTTAGGGTCATGCCTTGCCAGTGGGTTGTTGGCTGCAATGAATCAACAGTCACCATAATTTAAATAAATAGCGACAGTGCGTATCTGCCTTGCCATTATAAGTCACCGAATATTCTTTCAAACTCTGTCCATAAGAATTTTTAAAGGAACATCTAAAAATTCTAACAAGTTCCAAGATGATCATGATAGTGTAAGTATCTGTCCTTGAAGTGAACGTATCAATTTTGAAAATAAAACTATCGCAAAATGAATGAAGACGACTTGGAATTAATATATGGATCTTTGAATCAGGTTAGGCTCAAAACTCAATAGATAGAAATATTGACTCTTAGAAAAAAAATAATTACTTGTGGCCAATGGAAAATAAATAAGCAATATGGACAGTATGATATAATGATGTTTAAAGAAGGCAAAAAATAAAATTGCACAAATGATCAAGATTATGAATTAAATCCTAGGAAGGCCTAGCTTATTAAGTGAATAGTCTACCCGCCTTTGATTCTACCATCGCATCAAAACACAATGGTATATTCTTCTATAAAAATTCCTCAAGTTATCTAATAGGGTTTAGAATTTAATAAATTCCTACCTACATCACATGGCCTATGTGGCAACCTTAACTACCCAACAGTCAAATTGAGTAAGAGCTTCCCTATGGTACACCTAGTCCTAACCATTCTCCTAAAATCAAATTAATCCTAATTGTGAATGAGCACTTCCTAGTTGCAGGCTCGTAATAGTACGAATAACTTAAGTATTATCACGAGTACGCACAATTTTGCAAAAACAGACCTATATGGGCCAACAAAAAAGCTTATCATGACCTGCACCCGCTTTTCGGGATACGAGTAATAGCCAAATCCAACCTATGCCGCAGCATCGGTAGTAGTACGTTGTCTAGGTCTCAATAACATTCTCAAATACAAAAAAAATTATATATAATATTGCTCATTCACAACAACTATTCCATGTATAAATATGATAATACATCCACATGATATTCGGGAACAAACCCGCTAAATGTTTAAATGCAAGAAGTATTTGTTCTATCTAGAATCTAAGGTCGACCTCAAAGATCTCTCTCTCCTCCGTATGGTCCATAGCGTATAAGATAGAAGGTCACCTGTAATGATCCAGTCAGAAAAGGAGCAAACTACAACCCTATTGCAATAGTGTAACTTAATACAAAATAAGCTAGACATTAGAGATGCAGTAAAAAATAAAAAAATAATGTGTATAAACTGGAAAAAATAAACATGTACAAGAAATTACTAGAAAGAACATGTAAGGCAACTAGCAATAGACATGTACAAGTGAAACAGACAGTACATTTGAAACATCTTTCGGCATATGAACGGCTGGGCTAATACGACACATCATAGATGGCTATCCATATTTTTAAGGTACGACTAACCCATACGTGAGGTGTATGACTTAGTTATTCACATTAACATTCAATGGGGATTGTTCACATATCTACTAGCATTTTCCCTCTTGACTCATTAAATAATCAATAAACGAGCAATGAAACAACAAGCCTATCCTGACACAATCATGTCTCAACTGGATACTCAATGAAACACAATAAATATTAGCATTATATTGTAATAAGAAGATAAAGCAATAGTGTACTTGCCTGAATTCCTGAACGAATTGGTTTCACAAGTTGATGACAAGATGAACTCTGGCGTAGAAGTTATCAAACCATACCATAACATCGTACCATGAACCTGTGCACGAATAACCACAAGTTAGATCTAAAATCTCATTCTAAAAGTCATAGAAAGTGGCTAATGTGTTAACCAAATTAATCTATTTAATTCTGGAATAAATCATCTAAAATTATAATTTAATTTAATTATATTCTAAAATAAAATTTAAACATTAATTTTGGCTTTAGAAAGTCACGATTTCAAATATGGACCCGTGGCACGCAAATCGAGGCATACCGTTGACTAACTAGTCAAATATTATGAACTCAATAATTTGATGGTGCATCGTAGTAGATTTTAGTGCCATGAGTGCACTAGAATTAACTGTGTTGCAAAATCATGATTTGTTCAAAAGTTACCGTCGTTATGGCTAACCATAACCAAATTGGTGAATCACTAGTCAAATTTGAGTTCAACAAAATAAATAAAATAGTAAAAGAATTTATAAATTTCTGGAAAAGTTATATGTTGTAGATCTTCGTGTTAGTTTTCCAAAACTTCAAATGGATCAAAAAATGGAGTTCAGGATCTCCCGAAATCTAAAAAACAGTAGGGCGCATCAATTTTTGGACAACCGACACTCATCCAGAAATTAATAAATAAAATTCCATAAAACAAATTACATATTCAGAAGATAAACCTTGATACGATTTTAAAAACAATGGCGTGCGAAAAGGACGTCGGAGTTGATCGCAATCGCTCCATGAAGTTGAAGGATCTCTAAGCTAACTACAAAGTAGGCTGGAATTAAATAATAGGGTTTCTGAATATATATATATATATATATATATATATATATATATATATATATATAGAGAGAGAGAGAGAGAGAGAGAGGGAGAGAGAGAGAGAGGCGGTTCAACTTGAGCGCCGACAGGTGGGCCCTACCGGGTAGGTGACTGGGTAATTACTTACTTAATTACAAAAATTATTTAAACATTATTTTAACTCCAAATAAATTCAATAAATCCCAAAAAATTTTAGAATATTCTAGAAAATATTTCTAGTCATCTAAAGCAGAAATAAAAATATTTGGTCTCCAAATAACCCTGAAGACTTTACAGTAAATCCTGAAAGTCCTTTAAAATAATGAATCATTAAATATTAAATACCTATAAATATCCAAAAATTCTATAAAAATATAAAATAGATAAATAATATATCTAGGGCTATCTGGAGACCATAGTGACCATAAGTTACCTAATTTTACCATACTTCACCTATAGGCTTAGGTACGACCTCCTTGTGATCCCAAAATGAAATCCATAGTTAAAATTTTCAAACATAAATATTTAAAATAAACAAAATTTTGAAAATTCGGGAACATGGGTTACAGATTCCTTCAATCACCAAGAATATAAAACATTCCCCAAACCGAGCCAAACTAACATCTATCTATTCCGTACACATAAGAAATTTAAATATTATTATTCGATCCATCAATAGTACAAAATATAAAATCCATCAAGGCAATATACATGAATGATTCAACATGCAATACTATTATCGTTCACCCAAGCAGGATATTCTCTAGTCAAGTCCATCGATTTTCGATACTCCACAATATCATCAAATCAAAACATAACTAGAATGCAGAAACCTAAAAAGTATAATCATCATCATGCGCTACTCATAAATGGCACCAGGGTACAAATTATCAAATGGCTCTGGCCATCAGATGGCGTACGACATCAGTTGGCACTGAATATAGGTGGCGATGGCCAATACGTGGCAAACTTCCTCGAGAAGCTGAAACAGTTGTCATAATTACTGACAACACGTCAGTCGAGGAAAATTTGTTCGAATCCTGAATGTGCGGTCACTACTAAAATATGATCTATTAGCGACGTAATTTAGCGACGACATAAAATAACGTCGCTAAATATGGAATATAGTGACTCCTTTCTATAGACATCGTAAAACGTCGCTGAATAGCCACGTTCAACGACAGGAGATAAATTACGTCGCTGAATAGCGACTTTCAGCGACATATTATTAAAATATGTCGCCATATATTAAAATATTTGCGACGTTTAGTGACGTCTACTCTTGACGTCGCTAACATTTTTACTTAGGGCACACTGTTTCCTTTTTTCTCCCTCACTCGAAAATTTTAGAATTTTCCCTCGAGCTCTTCCCCTCGGCGACCCCTTCCCCCCCCCCCCCGGCGACTCCCTCCCCCCCCGACGACTCCCTCCCCCCTCGAGCTCCTCCGCCTCGAGCTCCTCATCCTCGAGCTCCTCCTCCTCTTCCTCAGGTAAACCCTAATCTAACTCCTCTCCCTCCTCCTCCTCCTCCTCCTCCTCCTCCTCTCCCACGGACACACACACACACGGACACACACACACACACACACACACACACACACACACACACACAGACACACACACAGACACACACACAGACACACACGGACACACACACGGACACACACACATACGGGCCGAACCCAATTGGATAAACCCGTTAATGGGTTGGGTTAGGGTTGAAGATACTCGGGTTTGGGCTAGGATTTGGGTTAAAATATTTGAACCCGATCAACGATTGGGTTGGGCTCGGGTTCATGTGTCGGGTTCATGTCCAAGTCCGATGGCTTGTCCGGTTGACCGTTTTGACCATCTAAATAATTGTAAGCAGTAAAAACTGCTATAAAGCTTGCTAAGGGGACTTAGCATGTCCAAGTCCCTGTGTAGAGCTCCTTCTATACATATCGATTAACTGATATTAGATAGGGCTCGGGTTGTGGGGGATCAAAATAGATGGGCAATGATAGTAGTGAGAAAAAGGCTCGGGTTTGTTCCAGTAAATTAGTAGAAGTAGCAATGTTACTTGCTTAGCAACAATCGGCCTTGGCAGTATGGCTTGACCTTGCATAGCCAAGGCTGGCTTTGGAGCCTGTACACAGGTTTTGGGGCAGTAGAGTGATGCTCACTCGAGTGCAGGCATCAAGGGGACTTAGTTTCACTGCAGGAGGCTCAGGGAGCTCCTGCAGAGAGCAGGTTTGGAAGGAAGGTGTTGGGACTACACTTGGCAACAGTAGGTTGCCTGCACTTAAGCAAGGATTGGGAGGTTAGCCCAATACAGAGATGTAAATATAGAGTAGGTGTCATATATTAGTTAAATAGATAGATTATTAGTCTTCAGTTGTATAGTTGTATGTATCAGTTTCAGTCCCCCTTACATCCAGTTCAGACCCATTGGAGTATGGTATCAGTTTAGGATAATTAGTTCAGTCTAATATTCCCATCCTTTTCAGTCTAATGCCTTTGAATTTCAGTCCCATTTGTTAATGGTCAGTCCTAAATGTTCAGTTTGTTACATTATTGATTCAATCCCATTCTCTTTAAAGTTCAGTCCATTACTTGTTATATTAGTATCAGCCATATGAAGTATGAAAAGGTTTATAGTATCAGTCTTTTGATAGGATGTATCAGTCCTTTGATGAAGTGGATCAGCCCCTATGTGAATGTTAGGAAGAATTGATATCAGTTGGTATCAGTTGATAGGTAAAGGAGGGAATTTTAGAATCAAGTATCAGTCAACCTTTTCTATCTTGGTACTAAATATCTGATATGAAGAGGATATGATATCAATTCGAGTAGAGGAATTGGCTTGGGGCATAGGCTAATAGGTCATGTACACTCATGTGCACTGGTATGCACTGATGTGCAAGTGATGAAGGGGAGAAAAGGGTCAAGTGTAAGGCAGGCTAGGGGAACTACCCTGTAGGCAGTGAGCTCAGGTAGGCAGAGCCATGCCCCGCCCGAGTTGCACCCCTATACACGGTTACCATGTCTCTCTACTATAATATACACTTGGAAGTTCGGACACTGTAAATATCGGTATTTCTTCCATGTCTATGTCTAATGAAGGATAATTGCCTAGACTTAGTCAACTTCACCCAGTTTGACTAGTTTGTCCAAGATATTGACTTAGTCAACTCAACTTCATCCAGTTTGACTAGTTACTGCGCTGAACATGTGTGTCCATCTTTGCAGAATTATTTCCAAATGGATATGAATTACTACTTGCGGAATCGTTCATGGATGTACAATTATCGTCCTGATAATATGTGTGGTGTGTGGGATAAATACATAGCGGAAGTAGAGCAGTTCCTGCAATTTGCTAAGGCGTTCCCTCAGTACATGAACGGCACCAAAATTAAGTGTCAGTGTGTGAAATATCATAACGTAAAATATTATCCAGAAGTAGAAGTGATATATCATTTGTACTCGAGGGGTTTTATGCCTAATTACTGTCAGTGGACCGCACACGGAGAACTTGTATCTTTAGCATCAGAGCCGGAGCCTTATGTTGAGCCGTATATGCATGTGAAACCTAATTTTGTTTTAAATAATCATGCATACGACGACGGGTGCATGAACATGGTTTTCTACGCTGCGGGGCCTAGTTTCGTTCATGTTGCAGCTGAGGAGGCACCGAATGTCGATGCTGCAAAGTTCATGGAGTTGCTGTAGAATATAAGGACTCCATTGTATCCTGGTTGTCAGGATCATTCACCGTTGGAGGTGGTTACAAGACTGTTGAGCATTAAGTCAGATTTTAATATGTCGCAAGAATGCTACAACCGAGTGTTGGAGTTGATTATAGAGATCTTGCCGGCGAGTGCTAAGTTACCCAAAGACTTCTATCGGTCTAAGAGGATGGTGAGATCGCTCTGGACGGGATACGAGAAAATTGATTCTTGTCGCAATGGGTGCATGTTATACTACAAAGACGACAATGATACAGATGTGTGCAAATTTTGTGGTGCTGGTCACTATAAGACAACTAGTACAGGAAGGTCTACCGGTGCAAGAAGGCCGTCCGATTCAATGCACTACTTACCTTTAACGCTGCGGTTGCAAATATTATTTATGGTGAAAGCGACAGCCGAAAATATGAGTTAGCATATACGAGAACAGATTGAAGGAGTGTTGGATCACCCATCCGATGGAGAAGCGTGGAAGCACTTTGATCGAGTGTATCCTGATTTTGCTTCAGATCCGCGTAATGTCAGATTGGGGCTATCTTCTGATGGTTTTACTCCTTTTGGTCTTTCGGAATCCTATTATTCGTGCTGGCCTGTGATTGTCACTCCGTATAACATACCGCCTTGGATGTGCATGAAGACTAGTACATGTTTCTAACCATTATAATTTTTGGTCCGAACAATCCCAAGAGGAACATTGATGTGTACTTACAGCCTTTGATAGATGAGTTGAATTAGTTATGGAAAGTAGGCGCTAACACATACGATGTTTCCAGGAAGCAGAAATTTTAGATGAAGGCAACCCTTATGTGGACCATCAACGACTTTCCGGCCTATAGAATATTATCTGGATGGAGCACTCATGGTTGTCTCTCATGTGCGTATTGCATGGACCGTACTAAGGCTTTGCGCTTGAAACACGGAGGAAAACTGTGCTTCTTTGATTGTCATCAGAAATTTCTGCCAAAAGATCATCCGTTCAGAAGGAACATGAATGCATTCCGTGCCGGCGTTGTAGAGAAGGGTGATCCACCGCCAAGGTGGTGTGGAGCCACGATATGGGAGGAGGTTAAAGATTTTCCAAGTGCTATCGAAAATCCTACAACTTGGTACAAGTGCGATGGATTTGATAGAGATCATAACTGGACAAAGAGGAGCATATTCTAGGATCTGCCATATTGGAGTACCAATCTGATCAGACATAATCTTGATGTCCTGCATATTGAGAAGAATGTGTTTGATAACATAATTAATACTATGATGGACGTAAAGGGAAAAACGAAAGACAATTCTAAGGCCAGGTTGGACTTAGAAGAAATATACAAACGTCCTGCGTTGCATTTGATAGAGGAGAATGGAAAACAGTTCCTGCCGAAGTCAATTTTCTCACTGGACAATGAGGATAAAGTGAGACTCTGTCGGTAGATCTAGGGACTAAAATTTCCAGACGGATATTTGTCAAATCTGAGAAGATGTGTCGATCCGAAGGAAAATAAATTGACGGGTATGAAGAGCCACGATTTTCACGTATTCATGGAGAGGTTAATTTCGATTGCATTTTGGGAATTCTTACCGCAGGAAGTTTGGGATCCATTGACGGAGCTTAGCATATTCTTCAAGGATCTTTGTTCCAAGAAATTGCTAGTTGATCGTCTAGAAAAGCAAGAGAAGGATATTATGGTAACACTGTGCAAGCTAGAGAGGGTATTTCCTCCTGGATTCTTCGACTCTATGGAGCATTTGCCGATTCATCTATCCTATGAGGCACGTATTGGTGGACCCGTCGAATATCGATGGATGTACCCGTTCGAGCGATATTTGAATCACCTAAAAAGAAAGGTAAAAAATAAGGCACGGGTCGAGGGTTCTATTTGTGAAGCCTATGTTCTCGACGAGATTACAAACTATTGTTCGATGTATTTCAAGCCTTATGTTGCAATTAATAGAACCAGAGCTTCCAGAAACGACGACGGAGATCATGAATGTAATGATACAATACTGAAGGTATTCAATGCTCCAAGAAAGCTATCGGGTAAAATAAAGAAGAGATATCTGAACGATGATGAGCTAAGGGCTGCTCAGGTGTATGTATTACTCAACTGCGATGATGATAAAGTAGAGAAGCTGGAGGGATAAGTAATTAATACGTCTACATTATTTTAATAGTATTGATTATTATACTATTACATTAATTGAACGATGTTGTTTTCAGCATATTTAATGATGATGTGAGGTCAGGTAGGCCATACATAACAGAAGAAGAACTAGAACAAAAAATGAGGCGTTATTTTCCATCATGGTTGAGTTCATATGTAAGACTTGAGAACTCTGTAATTACCTTCCTGTTTATGCACTTGAGAATGAGCTTAATATATTTTTTCGTGGTATTTAGGTCGATCGTCAATACGCAAGACTTGAGAATGAGACTATTAGAACGCTAGCCAAGGGACCAATTTATGCTGTAAAAATATGGCCAAGCTACTGTGTTAATGGGTTTAGGTTCAAGTCAACAACTTGCCCGATCAGAGACAACTTTGTGGATCTCGATTCCACCAAAAATAGCTGTTTATGTATCAGATCTTCGAACTACAAAGATGTTGATGCGGGCAACGATTTCTATGGCGTCCTACGGGAGATTGTGGAGCTGACATATAGTTATGGAATAGAGCCTGCTAAGATTGTGTTATTCAGGTGTGATTGGTTTGATCCGATTGAAGGTCAAGGTTGGAAAGTAGACAAGCACGGTCTTGTGGATATAAAATATCGGCGTCGATATCAAGCCTATGAACCATTTGTCCTATCAAGTCAGGCTCAACTCTTGTACTTCATCAGTTATCCTAAACGAAGAACAACAAGGTCGGACTGGTGGGCAGTATGCAAGACCAAAGCTAGAAATACCTTTGAGGTTGACGATATAGCTTATCAAGAGGATGAACTACCTCTTGTAACAAATATTATAGAAGTGGACACGACGGAAGTTCCATATTACACATCTAATTGTGTAGAAGAAGTAGAATTATTTGAAGAGAAAGATGCAGATGAAAGTGAAGATGTAGAGGAGGAAGAAGAAGAAGAAGAAGAAGAAGAAGAAGAAGAAGAAGATGATGAGCTAAACGAACTAGATAAATTTTCAGAAGAGGATTAAATTTGTACGTTTGTTTTATCATCATATTTGACACTTTAGTGACACTTTTATCATATAAATCTGTGACACTTTAGTGACACTTTTATCTGTGACTATGATATTTTTCATAAATCTGTGATGTCTATCATATAAATATGTATATTTGTTTTATTGTCATATGTTATTATCAGGTATGACTAGACCAAGAGGACGACGCGGAGGATATTATATTAGGCAATCCCGTCTGCCTCGGGCTGGGAATGCAGATTCCGTACCCTCATCCTCATCTCCGAGTACGCCAGTGTACCATTCTGTTCCTGGTCCATTATCGGGACAGGACAGTTCCAGCACGTTGGCGACTCCTTCCTCGTCGTCCAGCATTCCTGATCCCGCGTCCAGCATTCCTCATCACGCGTCCAACATTCCTTCCGCATCCAGTATTCCTTCTGCCGACGGCTCCATGGGGAGAGCCGACGTCGAGCATATGGAGGATGGCGATCAGACTGATCCTGCCCAGACAGGAGGTGAGAGCGACCCTCCATGCGCTCCCCCGGACGAGACGCATATGGAGATTTGGACGGACGGGATTACGAAGTAAGTTAATTAGTTAATATATATTTCACAAATGATTATATGTACATATATATTCATGAAATTTATTATTGTATAGATATCAGCCTCCTACAGTACAATGACAGTTGGAGTTATTTCTGAGGCACAACTATGGTGGGCCTTGGATTAACTACTCAGATGCTCCCGCAGATAGGAAAGCCTTTTGGTTGGCCCACTTCAAGGTAAAAAATTTATTTATTTTTAAATTTTAATAATCATTTGTGTATATTATACAACTTTTCTATTTTACTTCTTATAGAGGACCTATTTCTATCCACCACACTGGGCGGCGAAGATCGAGGTCCAATTTTTTGCCATCGCAGGCAAGCTCATCCGTGATGCGATCCACGACCAGAAGTCTCGTGATCGCTCCGAAAAGCTGATCCATGGTTGGATCACGCCAGAGCAGTGGACTACAATTAAGGCTAGATTCGATAAGGCCAGGTACCAGGAGCGGTCTGACAAGGCCAATGTGGCACGGTCGAGCGCCAGTAAGTGGTGTGGTGGCTCCATTCTGATGACGAAGCATTTTCAGCATCTGGTACGTTTCCTATGATGGACATAATTTTATATATAGTTGGATAGAATGTTTAATACTAATAATAGATAATATATTTTAACTGGTAAAAAAGGGTGAGGACCCCAACATGGTAAATCTCTTGCTGGTCACCCATCGGAGGGCTGGGGAGTTCATTGACGAGAGGGCGACGCAGGCATATGTACGTTCTATTCTTTATATTAATTTACTATAATTTAAAAAACAGGAAAATAGATATCAATATAGACTTTAGCAAACACTTAGACGTTCGTAAATATTGTTCTAGGCCGAGTTTCTTCGGCTACAAGAGGAGGCGGCTGCTGTTGCTAGTGCGCCAGCAGAGGAGGGGGCTGGTACTTCCTCCCAGCCGCCTACAGCTCTATCGCCGGACGACCTCTGGATGACCGTCGTTGGTGGTCTTCAGAAGGGTACGTACTACGGTACGGGATCCTACGACGCCTATTTGGCTTCAGAGTCATCCCGGGCCCTCTCTGTTAGTGTGCAGTCTCCAGCTTCATAGGCGTCATCACGAGCTCAGGAAATTGGTCGTCAGATCGACGAGCTGTGTCGCGAGTTGCAGTAGCAGATTTCTGATCACCATACCGCAGAGCGACGATCCGATGATCCGATGATCACCGGAAGATTTGATGCGGTCGAGCACAGTATACAGGAGCTGATGAGTCTGCAGCAGGCTACAGCTGCCAGCTTGCATACGCTCACCGAGTCTACGTAGCGTACAGAGTATAAACAGGTCGAGCTGGAGGGATCGTAGAGGACCATGTCCGCCTCACTCACTCAGGTACATACTTCGATTGAGGAGAGTACTCAGAGGATGGTGAGTACCCTTGCTACACATGCTAAGCGACTGCGAGAGCTAGAGCAGATACGTCCTCCTGGTCCATCGACGGTGCCGACTCCAGACATTGCACTGCCTCCTACTGCCCCTATGGTGCAGCTCACACAGGAGCAGTATGAGTACATGCTATCTCAGATGTGCAGCAGGGGTCCTCAGTGATTTTATTGATTTTTTATGAGTTGTGTGTAATGGCCCTATGGGAAAATTGTTTATTGGTACACTTTTGTTTATACACTTGGTGGGAGACTTTTTATCATCTTCCATTTTTATTTGACTCTATTGGATGTTTGTGATGATGTGTGTATGTGAAGTGTAGTATGCAGGATTTGAATATATTTATGTTTGTGATGCGGGATGTGTGCTGTGATAATATTTGTTATGAGTTGTATGTATTGGCCCTATGATGTGTCTGTGATGATGTTTGTGATAATATAAAGTGCAGTGTAAATTGTAAAGTACAGTGTGCAGGATTTGAATATAAAGTGCAGTGTCCAGTGTACAAGATTTGAATATAAAGTACAGTGTGCAGGATTAGTGTTCAAACTGTATATAAAGTATAGGATTTTTGTTTAAACTGTATATATAAAGTGTAGTGTGTAGGATTTGAAAATTGTATATTATTTTTTTAATTTTCCAGCATGTTAGCGACGGATTACGACGTTTGGCAACGGATTTACGACGCTGAAGTACGTCGCAAATATGTATCTGGACGTCGCTAACTGCGATGGGCCGTCGCAAAACGTCGCCCAACATGCTGACATGGCAAACCTTGCCATGTCACCACATGCGACGAATAGACGTCGCTATATACGTCGCTAAATTGGTGACGTAATATAAATGTCGCTGGACGTCGCTAAGTTTGCGACGTTTTAGCGTCGTAGACTATTCATCGCAACAGCGACGATTGGCGACGAACTTTTGATCTGCGACTAGCTTTTCGACGACCTGGTTATTCTATCGCTAATTACGTCGCTAAATTAATTTAGCGACGTATTTTTACTCATTAGCGACATTTTTGGACGTCGCTAATATGACTCATTCTAGTAGCGGGTGTTCGAGAAGATTGTGTCAGATTTGTCATAATGATTGACAGCTGCCTCGCGCTATTTGCAGTTGGCGCTTGATAATCAAATATCATTATACTAAGCAGGGTGCATTAAACAGCAAATAGCGCCTGACGTCATTCAACAGTTGGCGCCATCTGATCAAATCATCCAGAAGCAGTTAGATAATATGGCATGCATGCCACTAATATCGAAGAACGTGTATACGACACTGCTCACGACCAAGCACATCTCTCTCACAAAATGCCACGTGTTATATGCAGTTAAGTTAACCATTCACGCGACTTGGTGAATGGCGCGCCAAATGCAGTGTGCGCCAATCAGGATAACTACTTAACAGTTATCTCTAAACTCTATAAATAGAGTTTCAAATCACTTTAAAAGTATCACTAATAATCATAATCTCCTGATCATTTGCTTTAGCACTCTCCAAAGGCTTTTTTCTTCGATATCGCATCGTCCAAGGGATAAAGTGATCGTCTTCTGATCAGATTCCTATAGTTGTACTTCCCCAAAAATCAAATTATACTCTTGTACTTTTCTCAGTTTGTAATCAAACTTTTGTTTTTGCAAACAAAATGATGACTCTGCTGGGGACGACTTTCTCCTCCAACGAGAAAGTGATAACTTAATGTGATGTTGCGTCGTTCGACACGACACAGAATACTTTGGTCATGAAAGTTGACAAACTGCTACGAAGCTATGATTGGTGCAGGGGGTGCCAAGCACGCCACCACTGTTGCTGCCAAGAATAAGGTGCACGCCATCTAGACTCCAAATTCCTCTAGTGCACCAATCATGACTTATGTGCCATACATGGAGAAAAGATTTGTGACCACTTCTTTTGCCTCACTAATTCTAAAATTGGTAAAAGGTGCGCCAATTACTATCCTGGTGCCTATCAAGGGACAACACTGTAGGCCTCAAAAATGAAAGTCACGCTGAGTTGATCAGAACAAGTCACACAGAGTGATCCAAGAAGCAGCACAAAAGATACGCTAAGTTCTTCCTGGTCATCTCCTTTAGAAGTCACGTAGAGACAGCTCAGCCATACGTCAGAATCATAATGACTGACAACACAACAGTCGAGAAACGTCTCCTCGTATGCCACGTATGCACAGAATTCGAGAGATCATCGCCATCTTTTGCGTGATTTTCGAAATCTTCCTTAGCAAGACTCACTCTTCACTAAGTTGGCGTGACTTTGGGTCTTATCTTCATTTAATGCGGCTGACAATATAATCATTGTCAGAGATTCTGTATCAGACGAAGCGTGCCAAATCAAGACAGCTGGCAGTTTGCGTGGATTCTGAACCTTCTCCTTCCTCAAGTTTGCGTGGATTTTTGAGTTATTCTTCTCAAAGCCTGCGTGAATTCTGAAGTAGTCTTCTTCAAAGCTTGCATGGATTTCGCCTTCAATGAGTCTGCGTCAACGAAACTGCGTGGATTTTTTGCCTTCAGCAAGACAGCGTGGATTTCATTTCAACTGGAGTACGTGGCAGCCATGCCACCGATCTCTCTCTCGCGTGCCCAATAACTTGCACACGACTCATGCACTAATGCCATGTGTCCAACAGTTACGGGCCACGTCCAGTAACTACTCACTAACCCTGCGTGTATTTAGAGTCTGCGTGACTTTTCAAATGCACTAGTGGTGAGGTAGTTATCTTTTCAGTTACTGTTTTGACTCTATAAATAGAGTTCTTTTTTTTATTCATTGTACAGATACATTGATATCTACTGTCAAAATTTTGAGAACTTTTCTTCTTCGCATAGTCCAAGGGATAAAGCGATCGTCTTCTAGATCGGATTCCTACAGTTGTAATTTTCCCAGATACACAACAAATAAAGAGAATTTCTTTATGGGAAACAAATTGGCGACTCTGCTGGGGAAAACCATCTCCTCTTCTGAGATGGTAACAACTCAATGCGACACTTCGTCTATCGGCTCGACGAAGAAGGTGATGACGATCAAATTCGATCAACTCGCTTATGAAGAAATGCAGCGGGCTAAGGGTGGCAAGCCCATTTCAGCCTCCATTATTACTGCCAAGTCAAAGGGACACTCTGTCTATGTCCCTAAGAATCAGTTGGCAGTCAATGGTGAAGTCTCTGCCACAGTGTCTACTCCTAACACTGGCAAGAACTCCACTGCAAGCACGCACACTCTTGTGCGCTCGAAGATGACAGTAACTAAAAGTCACGTTGACAGTACTGGCTCCTTAGCCGAATCTGTTCCAGCGTGCATATTCAATTCTAAAAGTCACGCAGACAGTACTGGCTCTTTAGCCGAATCTGTTCCAGCGTGCAAATTCAATTCTAAAAGTCACGCTGACAGTACTGGCTCTTTAGCCGAATCTGTTCCAGTGTGCAAATTCAATTCTAAAAGTCACGCTGACAGTACTGGCTCTTTAGCCAAATCTGTTCCAGTGTGCAAATTCAACTCTAAAAGTCACGCTGATAGTACTGGCTCCTTAGCCAAATCTATTCCAGTGTGCAATCCCACATTCAAAAGTCACGCTGACAGTATTGGCTCCTTAGTCAAATCTGTTCCAGCGTGTAATTCTAAAATCAAAAGTCACGCTAACAGCTCTGGTTCTTTAACCAAGTCTGTTTCAGCGTGTATTTCATCAGAGAAGAATAACTCCTTAGTTATCTCTTCTTCTTCACCGAGTTCTACTAGAACTGGGGGTAGTTTTCCACACAAAGTCCCTTCGAAAAGGAACAACTCTTTAGTTGTTTCTTCTGCTCCTGTAGTTTTTACTCCAGGAACAGCTTTGACTGATACTTTTGTTAGTCAAAGGAAAGGAGATGGTCTTTTGACTACTCTTCCTTCTGGACATTCTATGTCTCAACATCTGAATGAGTCTAAGAAGAAACATTCCTTAATGTCTTCTTCTTTGATTTCTTCAAATTGGGCACAGAATCTGTCCATTAAAGAGGGTCTGTTACCAACTCCTAATCAAGGGAGTGGTTTAACTCTTCCTTCTCTGCAAATATCCAGATCAATGGAAGGAAAAATCCATGTTTCCAAAATTAATATGTTACCTTCCACTGATTTAAGAACAAAACTCAGCACTTCTGGTGTTAAGAAACCATACCAATTGGATATGAAGATAAAAGATCCAGATGCAGAGTATGCAAGAAATTATGTGGCTCACATTAATCACTCTTTGTATAATCAAGAGCCATCAAGACCCAAGAACAGGAAGTATATTTCTCAATCTTCACAAACAGATTTACGGGAATATCTTCAACAGAAGAGAAGGAGTAATTCTATATCAAAGGAACATGCTGAATGTGACTTCTATCCAAGAGTCATAATTCAGTGCAGATGTGAATCAACAGTTCAAGACCATGGTGATCATGCTGAATATGACTTCCAGCCAAGAGTCACAATGCAATGCAGATGTCAAAATAAACGACAGTCTGTCTTTAATAGGATTCAGTATGAACCTATGCCTGATGAAGATGAGCCTTTGTTTGCCTCTGTCAACATGACTTCTCGGGACACCGGGAGTAGAGTTGATAGTCCAGATGGAGTATATAAAAACACCAGAGCAAGAGTCCTGGCTTCTAGTCAAAATTTGATCCCTGAAATTGACTCTGAATTTCTTGGAGAATCTAACTTCCCACCTCTTCCTACTGGGGGTAATTCTCCTATAGTTGACTTTGATACACGAAGCAATGATTCAGAGCATACAACATCTACTAGTTCATCAATAATCCCTCATACAGTCACGACTTACATGGTTGATGGGAATACTGATGAACCCTCTTCTTCCCTGACTCCTCAAGATCAAAGAATTACTTCTTTGGAACAGCAAATGAAGTCTATGACTGACACAATGAAGTCAATGTATGAACTCATGACAGCTCAGTTGCAAAATCGACAGACTATATCAGATGCCATACCAGTTGATACTGATATAAGTCCAATACAAGTTCCTCCAGCAGTACAATCCAATACTCCTGGACCTGCTCAACCAAATCCTAGTCTCTCTGGAGCTGGGGGTAGTGCTTACAATGTTGTTCCTCCTCCTAACTATTCTCTACAAGCCACAACTCCACAATCTTCGGGAGTTGTCTCTGAAGAATTGAAAAATCTCAAAACTTAATTCGAGGCATTCAAACAGAAGGATGGTTTACAAAGGTTAGGCATCAAGCAGCCTTATCCGATAGAATGGAAGCAAGTATCATATCCTCCTAAATACAAGCCTCCTACTATCTCATTCTATGATGGAACCACTTCTCCAAGTCAGTTTATCAATCACTTTGAAGTGATGACTGATCAACTACAACCAAGTGATGCCCTCCTCAACTCCTTGAAAGTGGGATTATTCCTATTCCCAAGGCAACTCTTGACATAGTAAATCTTTCTCCTCCACAGTCTGAAGGATTAGTGCCAATCACTTTGGAAACAGGAGAAATCATGTGGATCCATCCTGATCTAGTGGCAGATTTTGAATCGCCTTCTCCTCAAAAGATTTCTTCTCAAAAAATCCAAGAAGGCTGGAAAGATCAAGTCATGTCATATGACTTCTCTTGGGTCTACCTCTGACACAGAGCCAAAAGACAAAGAAGAAGCACTTGTTAGTGCTACTCGAACGGGAAAACCTTACCTAAAGGATTATTCTAAAAATCCTGAAGATCCTACTGATATCCCTTCAGATGTTAAAGATGCTCCTAATGTTCCTCCCAAGGAAGAACTATCTACTGAACCTGTTCCTCCCAAGCCTACGGCTCTGGAGAAAGGCAAACAACAGGCTCGATTTGATAAGCCAATCAAGAAGTCTTCTCCTCTTGGACTTCAGAAGCCTTACAACTTCGACATTTTGGCTCAGCTTGCTAATACTCCCGCTAGAATGTCCCTTTTTGAACTTCTACGTCTTTCCAAAGAGACTCGGGAGACGTTAAGTGAAGCACTTCTACAAGCTGACTCTTGTCTTGCACAATTGAAGAAGCCGGATGCGGAACCTGCCACTTGCTTACATTGTAACAGTGTACTGGAGATTATCCCAAATATCACCTTTACACAAGACGACATGTTACTGGAGGATAATCGACATGATCGACCTCTCTACTACAATGGTTATATTGATACGATGAAGATAGATCGTATTCTCATTGACCCAGGGTCTGCTATAAGCATAATGCCAAAGAGTTTGTTAGATGAACTAAAAATCCCTCTTCACAAACTCTCCAAGACGGTTACTACTATCTTGGGATTCAATCAAAGCCGAAGTGAGCCTTTGGAAAAGATTCATCTGAAGCTTCAGATAGGTGATTTCAGATCTAAAGTCACTTTCTATGTGATCGAGATCGCAGGATCCTATAATCTTCTTCTGGGGAGGCCCTTTCTTCATGAAAATAATGTGGTGCCCTCTACTCTTCATCAATGTTTTAAGTACATTGATAGCAATGGAAGAGTACAAAAAGAAGTTGCTGATATAAATCCCTTCCATGGGGTTGAAGCTTATTTTAATGATTCCCGAATGTATAAAGAAGAATATACAAGGATCATACAAGCTATGGAGAAAGAAGATGCACAAAGTGAGACTTTAATAATCCCTGTTAAATGTCGAACTACTCAGCAACAATCTCCTAAACCCTCTGGAGAAGATTCTTTTATCATTCCAGTGAGTGGACGAATCTCTCCGTTACCTCAGTCATCTACTCAAAATACACTGATCATTCCTGTCAGTGGGCGTACTATAGTTCCTGTACCTTCACAAGATACTCTGCTAATTCCAGTTGGAGGGCAGACTACTCTTCCTACTCAAACTTCAAGGGAGCTCACCTCTTCTGAGCCATTTGTTATTGATCTTAATCGAAACAAAGCTTCTTCTTCTTCTTCCCCTTTAGTCATTGACTTGGCTAAAATCTCTAAGGCTCAGCCTTCTCCCAATGTAAATATTGCTGCTTTTACATTTAATGAAAAGTCTCCACCTTTGCAGTATGTTGATGTGTGTAATTATGTTCATAGTTATTTACATCTGTTAGATGACTTGAACACAATAACCATAAGAGTTGTACAGACTGTTCATACAGATGTATCTCTAGAACCTGTACAATCTTTATACTTTCTAGTTCCTAGCAGAAAGCCAGGAGACATTCCAATATTCTTCTACAAAGGGCCTCAAAATCCTTCTGATCTTGAAGATGATGACAAAAATGATGATACTGGAAGATTACAACTACGTCATTATAGTCAGCAATCTAGAAACATCATCAAAAATATGGGCTATGACTTCAGGACTGGCCTTAATAATGGAAAAGGAAGAAAAATGCCTGTCCGGATTCCTCCTTTGAAATATGGAAGGACGAAATGCGGATTGGGTTATACTGCTCCTACTCCTTTCATCAATATTATCCATGAAGATCTTGAGTCTGACGAAAATAAGAGATCTGATTCTTCTAGTACCACTTCTTGGGATTCCGATACGAGTATCGGTGACTTCTATTGCAACCTTCTGTCTTCTAACATGGTTTCCATTGACCATTCTGAAGAAAGTGATGAAGACGAAGAAGAGTTTGAAATCTCACCTGAATCAGAACAGTGGGCCCAAAGATTAGATAATCAATGGGAGTTCCGTTTCGAGCAAAAAGAACCTCCGACTGAAGATAAACTTGTTCAAATAGATGTTGGTGAAGAGGGGTCTCCCAAACCAATATTCATCAGTGAAAGTCTTTCAGAAACTGATAAGAAAGACATGATCAAACTCATTCGTGATTACATCGATGTCTTTGCTTGGAGTTATGAAGATATGCCAGGGCTTGATCCTCAAATTGCAACTCACAAGCTCAACATCTTGCCGAATGCTAAACCGGTCAAACAATAACAGCGACGATTTCGTCCGGACATCATGGATGCAATTGAAGCTGAAGTCAATAAACTCATTACATTTGGGTTTATTAGAGAGGAACAACATCCCGATTGGGTGGCTAATATTGTTCATGTTCTTAAAAAGACTGGCAAGATTAGAGTATGCATAGACTTTCGCGATCTCAATATGGCATGTCCTAAAGATGAATTCCCTCTACCAATCACTGATGTCATGTTTGATAATACCTGTGGATTTGAACGAATGTCATTCATGGACGGGTATTCTGGGTATAATCAGATCAAAATGTTCCCAGAAGACGAGAAGCACACTTCTTTCAGAACGCCGATTGGTACATACTGCTATACAGTTATGCCATTCGGTCTCAAGAATGCAGGAGCAACTTATCAACGAGCTATGAGTACTATATTCCGTGAACATTTGCGGAAAACAGTCGAATGCTATGTTGATGATATTGCAGTCAAAAGTCGACAAAAGGAGGATCATATCCAAGATTTGAAGACTATATTTGATCTAATGCGTAAGCATCAATTAAAGATGAACCCTACTAAGTCCTTCTTAGGCATCTCTAGTGGTAAATTTCTCGGCTTCGTCATTACCTCTAAAGGTATACACGTGGATCCCGAGAAGATCAAAGCCATCCAAGAGATGCGTCCTCCACGCACCTTAAAAGAGCTACGAGGATTTCAAGGAAGAATTGCTTATATCAGGAGATTTATCTCTAATTTATCAGGACGCTGCAGACCATTCAACAAACTTATAAAGAAAGGTGTCTCTTTTGTCTGGAATGATGAATGTCAGAAAGCATTCGATGATATAAAACAATATCTGATGAGCCCTCCAGTATTGGTACCTCCCGTCTCAGGAATACCGTTCCTCCTCTATACTCGAGCAATGAGTCATTCATTGGGTGCATTACTCGCTCAAAAGAATCAAAATGGCCATGAACAGGCCATTTATTATCTCAGCCGTACTATGACCGGAGCTGAACCTCGATATTCACCAGTTGAAAAAGAATGTCTAGCCTTGATGTTTGTTGTCCAAAAGACACGTCATTATATCATTGGCCAGACTATTCATGTCATCTCCAGGATCAATCCTATACGGATCATGATAAAGAAACCCAGTGTTTTGAATTCTCGATTGGCTAACTGGGGAATCCTACTTGCTCAGTATGATATGCACTATATTCCTCAGAAATCAGTCAAGGGACAAGCTCTAGCTGATTTTCTGGCTGCTCACTCAATTCCAGAAAATTCAAAACTCTATGATAAAATCCCAGATGAAGTCCTAGATTCAAATCAAATTGCTGAAGAAGATCCTATTTGGCATCTATTCTTTGATGGAGCGTCAAGAATTGGTCCTAATGGAGATAGTGTTGCTGGAGTTGGAATTGTTCTTGTATCTCCAGAAGGTCTTGCCATCCAAAGAGCTTATTCTCTTGATCAGCCGTGTTCAAACAATGTAGCTGAGTACAACGTATTGCTTATTGGTCTTCAACTCGCTAAACATCTGAATATTCAACATTTGGAGGCGTATGGAGACTCTAAACTTATTGTCAATCAGATCAGGGGTACTTATGAAGTTCGCCATCAAGATCTGGTTTCTTATCATAGAGTGGCCATATCTATGGCCTCATCATTTAAGGAATTCTTCATTGAACATGTTAGGTGAGCATATAACACAGAAGCTGATGCCCTTGCTAATCTTGCAGCGGTGCTGGCTATCCCAATCAAACGACAACAAATGATCGTTGTTCGTAATCGAGAATTATTTCATCTTGAAAATAACCTGACTCTAGGACTTCCAGTTGACATTGAAGAATCAACATCTCATGACGTCAACACAATAAGAGGATTTGGATTTAGTCGTAAATCGATATCATCTTCATCCGATTCCAGCATGGAATTCATCTTCAGTAACTCGACTGAGAATCAGAATACGGATAAAGATTGGAGACTTCCTTTCTTAGATCTTGTATTATATGATATTCTTCCGGATGATCCGAGTGAGGCAGCATCTATCAGACGACGATCACTCAGATTCTATTACAATCATATAACAAAGACCTTATATCGTCGAGCTTATGATGGTTTACTCCTTCGGTGCATTGTCGATGATGAAGCCCAACAAGTTATTCGTGAAGCACATGATGTAATTTGTGGAGCGCATCAACCTGGGCCAAAACTTCAAGACCGTATTCGACGGATGGGATATTATTGGCCAACTATGGTATCAGATACCATTGAATATGCAAGAAAATGCAAAGCTTGCCAAATCCATGCGGATTTTATACATCAACCTTCGGAATTTCTATATCCGACGACAGCATCATGGCCCTTCGAAGCTTGGGGCATGGACATTGTCGGCCCGATCAATCCTCCATCATCTAAAGGTCATCGGTTCATTCTCGTAATAACCGATTACTTCTCCAAATGGGCCGAAGCTATTCCTTTATCTGAAGTTAAGACGTCTAATGTCATCAGCTTTATTAAGCACCACGTCATCTACAGATTTGGTGTTCCTCGACGCATTATTCATGATAACGGACCACAGTTCGTCAGCCAGAAATTTACTCGATTCTGTGACGATCACCGGATCAATAATGTTGCTTCTACCGCATATAATCCAGCAGCTAACGGATTGGCAGAAGCTTTCAACAAGACTATCATCAAACTCCTAAAGAAGTTTGTCTCCACTAACAAACGTAATTGGAGTGACAAGCTCGGGGAATGCTTGTGGGCTTATCGCACTACAGTCCGTAATGCTACTAAGTGTACACCTTTCTCTCTGGTGTACGGATCTGAGGCTGTTCTTCCATTAGAGATTCAAATTCCTTCTTTAAGGATAGCAATCGTTAATGAACTCACTGCCGAAAATAATGATCGTCTTCGACTTCAAGAATTGGAGGTTCTGGATGAAAAACGGTTATCTGCTCAACAGAATATTGAATTCTATCAAGCTAGAATTTCAAGGGCTTTTAACAAGAAAGTCAGAATTCGAACATTTCAGAAAGGAGAACTTGTGCTTACTGTCAGACGCTCGATGACTATGACACACATGAATAAGGGCAAGTTTGATGCAAAATGGGAAGGTCCATTCATTGTCAATAAGATCTTTTCTAATGGGGCTTATCAACTCACTACTCTAGATGGTAAAGCCACTATGATGCCCATCAACGGCAAATTCTTGAAGAAGTACTACGTCTGATATTTCTATCAGGATTGTCCTCCCATCACTCTCCAGCTATTTCATTGTTCTTTCCGAAGAATCATTCTGATATCTATTATCCCCAGTGGAGATAGGTATTCTACTTTGTATCATTTTCTCAACAAATTTGATATCCAGAAAATCATGTCCACATTACATCTGAATTTTCTATCTCAATATCATATTTATGAAAATGATATTTAGTCTTTCTGATTTCTGAGTCAAAAGATCAATGAATAAAGGCAAATATAAAGTGGGAAGGATATATCGTAAACAAAGTTTCCTTAAACGGAGTTTATTTGAGACAAATTCCTCAAGAAAAAGAGTACATCATCATGGAAGATCACTGTAATCCCTTTCATATTTGGGACGAGGACCACATACATAATCAGCAAAAGAATTGAGTACATCTTTTCCTGACCGCACCAAGAATTGACAGGCAGCCAGCCTCATTGCTTCTTCTTCTTCGGTTTCTCCTGGTTCAACCAGGAAGTCCAGGATATCTTTCGGCGGCTTGGGAGTAGACGAGCTTTCGCCCATTTCCTTCTTCTGCGGAGGTGGATGTTCTTTAACACCTTCAGTAGCTTCGGGGGCGACTTCAGCCTTCTTTATGTTCTCTTCAGAAGACATTGTGGATAAAATGCGATTCTTCTATTCAAATATATGCTCTATTTATAGGCATATGGTTACAAGGATCGAAGGGACGTATTCTTTCCCGATATTCAGTTCATCCATTCATTTCTCACATTCATCCGACGTTTCACATGTTCATTAATACTTGACGGTTCGTCCGTTCATTTATTATATTCACTCGACAGTTCATCTGTTCATCGTTTCTTAAACGGTTCATCCGTTCATAATCTTCTATCAGTTCATTAAGTGGGGATTCGTTATTTATCATATTTTCATAACCTCTGAATCAATTCCGAATCTGCTTACTCATTTGTCATGTTTTGACCTCTGTATAGAAATCAATCTATTTTCTTTCGAGTTCCTATATATTATCATGTCCATAATACCTCTGATAATATCATATACTCTAAAAACAGAAAAGATGATTTTATTATCTATCATGTCCACAATTCATCCACAAATACAAATCATTGAGCATAGAAGAATTGTCATTTCCATTCCCATTTCACCACAAAAAGTCTATTACATTTTCTTAGACTTTCTTACAAATCATAATGAAAATCTATTACAAATCTTGGATTTTCATTCTATGTACAACTGAGATCTATTTCTTCTTAGATCTTCTCTGGCAATCTCGTTGTTTGTGGCAATTCCTGGGTGTCCAGCAGGAATCAAACTCTGGTCTTATCTCTCAGACGAGAGGAGAACCACAGAGTAGGGCAACACGAAAACGTGTTGCTACCAATACAACTGGTGGATGGGGGTAACCTCTCAAGAAAGACAGGAATGTATCCAAACCTTGGGATACAATTCCTGGTTCTGCCTTGAAAGGAACTCTACTACCCAATCTCTCGGTAGTAGAGTTAACTCCACCATCCAACTCTCGTTTATAAAGGCTCTTCCTACCATCTAAGGAAGACCCTTCTATCTCACGAAGAGTTCTGAGTTGTCTGATTTACGCGTCAAAAGCGTTTGAGCTCCCTGATGTGGATGTCAGCAGGATATTCTCTACAGCATCCACATCCCCAATGCCTGTTCTGAAGAAGGTTTTCAGCCAAAATTCTGCAAGAAACAGTAAGGAAAAATCAGCCAACAGAAACTGGCCAAGCAAAGACAGATGCATTCTGTTCATTTCAGGAAGATGAATTTGTCCTTAGCAAACAAAAAAATTCGATGCGTGTATATTGAACTTACCGCTGAGTTTGCTGCTAAGGATTGACAGATCCATGTCTGGTAGCGTGCACAGAGATTTGACATCAGACAACATGGCTTTCCTATTTCCTTCTCATAGAAAATTCATTCTCAGAAGAGAGGAAGAAGAATGGGAAGATGAGTTTGCGTGGAGTTTATCCATCTATTTAAAGGGTCAAGTGCAGGTCTATTCTTGGAAAAGATCCGCATAAATAGCGCTCGTAAATTGTGGAATGAGTGTCACGTGTACTTCGGGAGACCGTGCAACATTGGAAACAGTCAAAGAGTGCTAATTAATCTTCTTCATTAAAAGGCACGCAGATCAAACACAAAAGTTGTACTTCATTCTTTAAACAGGCACTGATGGCCTTACAAAAAGATAAAAAAAAGTGCAACAAAAGCGTAGAAAGTTACGCCCTATTTTCCAGAGCGGCTAAGTTTGATGCCTAACTCCTCTACGCTCTTAACTCCCAGGCGATGCAATAGAGTCTCGAGCATTTCACGCTTCTCCATAAGGCTCCGCCCATCAGAAGAAGACGAGCCATCTAATCCAAAGTAGCTCAAGAGGTTCTTGGCTAACTGCGTGGCGTCGTCCTTGAGCTCAATGACGACAGGTTCGAGTTCTCTACCCCCAAAAGTGGGGTCACCATGGGAACAAAAGCCCAACTTGCGTGCTTCCTCTTCAGCTGCTTCCTTTGGGGTCATATTTTCGAGAGATGAAGTCAAAACTGAGAATCACTCCCTGTTTATATAACAGATCTCGTCAACAGTTCATATTCCACCATAAATTGGACGCAATCAGTCTCGGAGAACGAAGAGTCATTATGACATTTAATAAGTTCATTTGGATGTTTTCAAAGAACTTCGAAGTCTTTTCGACTTCCGAAAAATTTTGGAGTCATCTCAGCGTGACTTTAACTCATTTCATCATCTCTATTTCAAAGTATTTCGAAAATATTTTATTATTTTTTGAAAACTTTGAAGGGGGTTTTGTAGGCCTCAAAAATGAAAGTCACGCTGAGTTGATCAGAACAAGTCACACAGAGTGATCCAAGAAGCAGCACAAAAGATACGCTAAGTTCTGCCTGGTCATCTCCTTTAGAAGTCACGCAGAGACAGCTCAGCCATACGTCAGAATCATAATGACTGACAACACAACAGTCGAGAAACGTCTCCTCGTATGCCACGTATGCACAGAATTCGAGAGATCATTGCCGTCTTTTGCGTGATTTTCGAAATCTTCCTTAGCAAGACTCACTCTTCACCAAGTTGGCGTGACTTTGGGTCTTATCTTCATTTAATGCGGCTGACAATATAATCAATGTCAGAGATTCTGTGTCAGACGAAGCGTGCCAAGTCAAGACAGCTGGCGGTTTGCGTGGATTCTGAACCTTCTCCTTCCTCAAGTTTGCGTGGATTTTTGAGTTATTCTTCTCAAAGCCTGCGTGAATTCTGAAGTAGTCTTCTTCAAAGCTTGCGTGGATTTCGCCTTCAACGAGTCTGCGTCAACGAAACTGCGTGGATTTTTTGCCTTCAGCAAGACAGCGTGGATTTCATTTCAACTGGAGTACGTGGCAGCCATGCCACCGATCTCTCTCTCGCGTGCCCAGTAACTTACACACGATTCATGCACTAATGCCATGTGTCCAACAGTTACGGGCCACATCCAGTAACTACTCACTAACCCTGCGTGTATTTAGAGTCTGCGTGACTTTTCAAATGTACTAGTGGTGAGGTAGTTATCTTTTCAGTTACTGTTTTGACTCTATAAATAGAGTTCTTTTTTTTATTCATTGTACAGATACATTGATATCTACTGTCAAAATTTTGAGAGCTTTTCTTCTTCGCATAGTCCAAGGGATAAAGCGATCGTCTTCTAGATCGGATTCCTACAGTTGTAATTTTCCCAGATACACAACAAATAAAGAGAATTTCTTTATGGAAAACAAACACCACATGGGTACTCCCTCTTTCTCCCTAGTTCTAAACTCGGTGGAGAGTGTGCCAACGACTACCTCTGCGCAGAATAAAGGAAAATGCCTTATGGCCAATCCTCACTCCTCCCCAGTTTTAAACTTAGTAGATAAGTTACATATCACTGCCCCTACGCAAAATAAAAGAAAGATCCCTATGGCCTCTTCTTATCCTCTTCCGGTCCTGGACTCGGTAGAAAATGCATCTGATTGTGCCTTTGTGCCAATCAATGCGAGAACGCTTCTAAATAAAACTCTACTCGAAGTCCGTATCCTGCTGCTCATCTCCGCCGTGCCAAATTTACTGGAATAAGTTGTGCAGAACAACAGGGTCTCCTGTCCACTCCATATGGCCAGCGCCAACCAAGCCAGAGCCAAGATCTTTCTACCCTACGCATATCAAAGACAAGGCAGGGCAAACTGAATGTATCGCATATTTCACACACTGACATGCGTACTTACCTTAATCAGCAGAACAACATCAAGTCCACATCAAGCATAATCTGCACCACTTACTAAATTGCACACAGGAAGAGTTTCTCAAATCAAGAATCCTCTTATATATGCCAATGAACTAGGTACTTCTCTGTACACACAGGAAACAAGGCATCTCAAGAACCGGAACCATGTTTCTAACATCATCAAGGAATATGTGCCTCCGACTTCTCATTATCCTGTCACTGTAACTGATCTGCGCGAACTTCTTGTACAAAAACGGAAGATCGCAGGACCATCTCATCCACCTGTAACTCTACGTTATGAACACCATTGTAATCATCACTATGAAAGAGTGATCAAATGTTGCTATCTCAGCTAAACGGTCTGTCTTCGGCCATTTAAACTACACTCGGACTCCTAAACTTATTATGGTGGACGAAGATGAATTGCTATATGCTTTGGTCAACCTGACATTCCGAAGTACTTGGGTGGAAAACTTCCAAGACGTAATATATCTTGCAATCCCAGTCAACAATACCTTGATCGTATCCGTGAATCTGATGAAAGGGTCTACCAGAATACAAGATCAAGAGGCTGAGACCTACTCGGTCAAAAGAATCTTCTCTCTCCTAGTCTTAGAGATATCCTCTGTCAAAGAAATTCTCTTGATTCCGACCAAGAAACAATCGGTCAAAGAAATCTTCATTCCAACCAAGAAACAATCGGTCAAAGGAACCTTGATTTCGACCAAGACTCAATCGGTCAAAGGAATCTTCCTTCCGACCAAGAAACAATCGGTCAAAGGAATCTTCCCACTCCTCATTCTGGGGGTAGTTCCCTATGTGACTTCAATGCTGATAGCGAGAGCTCTGAGCAGACTATCTTTTCTACTAGTTCATTATCGGTAGCCAGAGAAGTAACTGCTTATGTCACTAATGAAGAATAAGGTGCATCCAGCTCCAGCAGTCAGGCGCAGAGGATTGCTATCTTAGAGGCTAACTTGAAAACCATAGCTAAAATAGTTGTAAGTATGCATGTTGTGATCATAGCACAACACACTGTTCCACCGGTTGCGAATCCAATTCCAACCTAGGAACACATAGCAGCATCTACCCTTGTCAACACTGGTCTGGGGGTGCAATCTCGTCACAATGTTACCATGCCAGCTCAGGCTACTCTAAGTCAGTCTGGTGCTGGGTTGGTCCATATTATACGGTTTCGCGTAGTCTGTTGCTCCCCAAGTCTCAAGAGATCCCTTTGAAGCGGTAAAGCTTCTGCGTAACCAGTTTGAAGCCTTCAAACAGAAGGATGGTTTGCAGAAGTTGGGAATATAACAACCTTACCCTGTAGAGTAGAAGGAAGTCCCATTTCCACCTAAGTACAAGCCACCAACCATCATGCTGTTTGACGACAGCTCATCTCCAAGTCAGTATCTCAACCATTTCAAGGTAATGAATGATCAGCTCCAACCGAATGATGCTCTACTCACTAGAGTATTTGTCGGGTGCTTGGCGGGTGCGGCCTATGACTGGTATCGTAGCTTGCCAGATGGTTGCATAACATCTTTTGTAGGATTCAAGCAAATATTCCTGGAATAATTCTATGAGGGAACAAACGACATGACTATTGTTTGCCATTAAAACTATTTGGGATTGATATTTTTAATTACAAATAGAACAGAGTACAATGTAGGACTTAGATGTAGTCCTAGGAGTACACTTTTGTTTTTATCTTGGCACTGTGTCGATAGAGCGAGCGGTAATACGTTGACTCCGTTGACGATCTGACGACGATCTTGAACTCTCTGAAGGTCTGGGTTGCTCTGGATGCCGGAGCATTGCAAGAAGAAGTAGAAATTAAGTGTCTCTTCTGGCCTATGTATGTGGATATAACAGTCTATTTGTATATATCTCTCTGTCTATCTATCTGTCATAAAGAAATGATCCTTCTATTTATAGATAGCAGGCTGGCTGCTCATGTGCGCATATGTCGGATACGCCTGGACGTGAAAATGCTACGTGGCTGATACTGGCGGGGGTGCATGGATGATGCGTCCCGAGTTATAGTAGAATCTGCTCGAACTGCTTCGTCGGGCTGCGAAGGAGCTGACACATGGCAGTTGTTGAGATTTGGTTGTTGCTAAAATCTTGGGTGGTTAGCACCCATTCTTTGAATAAAATTGAGTCAAAGGACGCGTGGCGTATGCCTGTGGCTCAAAGATCTCAGTTTTGGAGGAGAGTGATCTGTCGGGGTGCGCCTAGGATCGGGCACATAGAGGCGACTTAGTCCTATGATTTTTAGGCATCATAAACAAGTCTGGGCGCATGGCTTTCGAGGCGCATGCAGAGCTTCGCATTAGGGTGTGCCTAGGATCAGGCACAGGGGAGGCGACTTGGTCTCATGATTTTTAGGAGCCATGAGCAAGTCCAGGCGCATGGCTTTTGAGGCACATGCAGAGCTTAGTCTTCTGTTGCTTGAGATCAGAAGTGAGCTGAGGGGGTGTATTGTAACCCTACCTCTCTAATTTCCTATGATGGAGGATTTACCAAATTTTGTTTTGATATTAAAATTAGAAATTAACTTTTAATTTACCTATAAATTATGTAGGTGGTTAACATAATGCTATTGAATTTTATTTTAGGATTAGGCCTGTATTGAGTTTCCCTGAGCCCATTTCTTCTTGGGCCAGCTTTCCCTTGGGCTGTTTTCCAATAGCCTTATTTGAATTATTTTCCCAGCCTTAAGTACTAGAATAGGTTAATTTCCTTTCCTTTTTCCTCTGATTATATCAATAGACGGACATTCAAATTTGAATGTCCTGTAACAAACTCTGATTTCATCAATGTTCCTAACTGCCTAGTACTGTAGCACCAGCACCATCGATTTCCCGCCATTAGCATTTTTATTCTATAAATTCCCAAACTCTGTCAATTAATTTCCAAACCCATTCACTTCTCACAGAGCAATTCTTCCCCTACTCTTTCTTCGTCCTAGAGGACCAGTCATGGACATAGCGACGACGATGATGGCAACATCGACGACCAGCGCCGGAGCGTTACGGGGAGGAACCACGACTGCACCTGATCGCTGCTCTGACGATCGGCGATAGCAAGATTCCCTTCTTCCGTGAGCTACATCACTGCTGACACTCCTTAACTCTCCGTCGACGACTGTGATCCTCCAGTGATTCTTGGACAGAGACGAAATGAAGATCGATCCCTTCTTCCAAATTCAGTGAGTAATTCAATCTATTAGATCTTGATGTGGAATAATTCATGTTTAAGATCTTAAGCAATCCAAATTAATTCCAATAAAGGAAAACATCACCGAGGAAATCGATCAAGCTTCTTGTCTTTATCAAGAGCAGAGAATCGACAGTGAGTGATGTTCCCTCCATTCTAAAAAATTTAATTCAGCAAACAAAATTGATAATATCTTTGGTGGACCGATTTTGCTCTCAATGAATAACTGTAGGAGCATCTGCTGATTGAATTCTGAAATCTTGTTGGATCTAATCGTTTGATCGACTCACGACAGCGTAGTGAGGTTGATCTTCTTTTTTTTGATTTTGTGAATGCAAATGTGATTGGAGATCTCCTTGAATCGATACTAACTACGTGTTTGCTTTAATGCTTATACCAGGGTGAATAGCTGTGTTGTGGACACGTGAAGCTCGTGTCCAGTTCAGTGGTCGTGTCCTTTGGTGTGGGAACAACTCAGGTAATGTCTAAACTTCTTGTCCTTGACGAGTCAATGATTGTGTGGTTATATTTAGACGTATCCATAGAATTGTGTCGGATTTTGAATGCATTGGAAGTTTTAAAATTATGACTCGAACTGGAAACAGGGATTTAACTGGAGCGTATAGCTATTAGAGATTTCACTTGCCGATATGTTTAAGTAAGCATTCAATTGAGTATTTCTCTGTCACACTAGATTTTTGGGGTTGATATATCTGTATTATGTACAGCACAGTAAATGTGAGGTTGTTTTGTATATCTGAAAGTGATGCAAGAGGAAATTACTTTAGGTGTGATACCAGATATATGGATAGATAGGTGTCGAGCTCAATAGTTTCTTACTAAGTATTGCCAGTAGAATGGTACCCTATTGGTATTGGCTTCTCTTAGTCGAAGTTCCTTTAGTTATGGTGCTGCAATATCCAGTTGATTGGTTTAGCTATATATTGTCTGTTCTCAGTTGGCTGATGTGAATTTGTTAAATGAAGATAGAATCATATCAGTGCTTCATCACTGAACTGAGATTTCATATCAGTTCTTTGGTTCAGTGATGAAACTGAGATTGTATATGCAGTTGGTTCAGTTTATTGAGGAACTGGGAACATGTGTATATGCAGTTGATTCGATTTGATGAAACCTGAGATTGTATATGCAGTTGGTTCAGTTTATTAAGGAACTGGGAACATGTGTATATGCAGTTGATTCGATTTGATGAAACCAGAGATTGTATATGCAGTTGGTTCAGTTTAATGAGCTTGGGCTTTTATATACAGTATTTGATAGAGGTTGAGGAATCTGGAACTAACATATGCAATATGTGGTAATTGTTGGAATTGAGATACAATCTCGATACCTTATTTAAGAGGAGGAAGACCCTGTTCTTAGATTGAATTCTTTGGCGTAAGGGAATAGGACTTTTGAACCCAGCTTTCAAAGAATTCTGTTTCTTCTGATTTTTTTTGTTGCATAATTTTTAGAAGTAATACTATAGCTAGGGTAAAGTATTGGAGTTAGATCAAATGTTATAGATTGATTGCTTCTAAAGAAAATTAGGATATTACTCTTCACCCTAGGAACCTAGTATTGGGTGTTGTTAGGTCACTTTGATATAACATGCCTATAGCAACTTGTAATTATATTTTGTTAGGAAAGTAGCAGTCTGGCATTGCATTGTAGTTATTAAAATAAGGGTGGTTTATAGGTTGTACTAGGAATATTGTAGATAAGTTAAAGTGTTAAAATAAGAAATGGATATATATATTAACCAACTTGTACTTAATAACCAGGAGGACATCCAGCTCTATCTAGAACACTTGATTTTCCGGAGCAAGGTAAGTACTTTTCTACGGTTTTGTGCATTTATATATCTTGTACCTTCTTGTGACACATTATGACATGATATCTTGTACCCCTGTATTTCCTGTTCTTGTACTTACTTGTGTTGGGTGGGGAAATACACTAGCTATGTGACCAAACCCCGGTTACTATATTCATGTAGATAGCTTAGGCCTCGTATCGTGCACGCGGGTCCTAAGCCATACCATATTCATGTACTACTGTACATGCTCCTGTACTCCCCTTAGCCGGTCACTGTTTGCCATTGATTGTAAAAGTACAGAATAATTTTATAGGAGGACTGAACTTAGACTCACAATACAAACTCGCTCGTACAAAGAAAGCCTAGGAATGAAAACCTAGGTACAGCAATCTAAGTACGATTGTTTGTTTTTGATTATGGGGGGTGACGATAGAGGCTCGGAAAAGCAACGACAACTCTACCTTACTCCTTGCACGATCGGACGTATCCTTGGCTTTGATGAAAAAATGCTCTCGGGATGTGTGGGAAGAGTCCTCTGTGTGCGTGTCTTTTTCTCTCTGTGTGTCCAGCCGGGTGGAGAGAGTCTCTTTCTCTGTGGAATTCTCCTTCTCTTTTTTCTCCCGAATTCTTCCGAGTTGGCAAGGGAATGGCACCTTGCTATTTATAGAAGTGGGGTGTGATCATTAGGGTTTCCAATGATTCCCCCTTGAAAAGTCGACGACCAATTATCTGTACCATTAATCTTGATTACATTACATCTGGACAGTTAATTCTTGATTGCGCCAAATCCGTGTGGACAATTAATGCTGATTGCAATAAATTTTCATAATTTGTCATGACAAGCTCGGATCTCCCGCCATGTGTCCAATTTGCTTAATTACAACAAATCTGATTTGATCTGAGTAATAATGGTGATTGTACTAAATCTGGTTGTTATGATTTACGAGCAGCCATAACTCCGAGGGGATAAGATAGCCACGTGTCTCAACTATCATGAGGATCGCCACATGTCTCAACTGTCATGAGGACCGCCACGTATCTCAACTGCTATGAGTGGGACGTCCTGACAGAGTTGCATGAATGCAGTCTCTAAATGAATCGTATATGGATGGCCCCCACATTTCTGGCCACATGAAGGTAGCAGCCACATGAAGGTGGCAGCCGCATGAAGGTAGCAGCCACATGAAGGAGGCAGCCGCATGAAGGAGGCAACCGCATGAAGGTGGCAGTCGCATGAAAGAAGCAGCCGCATGAAGGAAGCAGCCGCATGAAGGTGGCAGTCGCATAAAAAGAGCAACCGCATAGGGGTGTCAGCCGCATAGGAGTGGCAGCCGCATAGGGAGCTTTGGGATTTAGCGGATAATGCCAGTTGTATGAAACTTTTTTTCCTAGGAACACGCCATCATGTCAGAGTTATCATTTCAATTTTTTATTTCAGAGCTGTCATTTGTCAGAGCTGTCATTGTCAGGGCTGCCGTCAGAGTAATTAATTCAAGCTACTACTTTATGGCCGGTTGTCGGATCGGACAGCGTGAGGCCACGTGGCGTGGAGCCATCCGAGCCGTATGAAGGACTTTTGAAGCCGCATGAGGCTCCTTCTGTTTTAAGCCGCATGGGATCCTGAAGGACTTATGAGCCGCATGAGGCTACTTCTATTTTGAGCCGCATGAGACTCATTCTGTTTTGAGCCGCATGGGCTTTCTTTGTCTTTTTCCATGCTTCTACAAGACCCCCTTCAAAGTTTTCAATTTGAAAAATTGAAATACTTTGAATAAGAAGGATGGCTATATATAAGCTTTTCTGGCCGCAGAGGATATTCTGACCGCATGGGCTTTCTAGCCGCATAGACTTTCTAGCCGTATGGACTGTATAGCCGCATAGGCTTTCTGCCACATGTGCATCTCCTGCCACGTATGCATCTTATTAATTGCTCTTGATTTGCTTTGGATTTAAAGCCGCCTTTTGGGGCAGGATCCCAAGGGTCGGTTTTAAATATCTAGATTTTCCTCGATGACCGAGGAGTCGCTTCTGTTCTTTATGCAGCACGCAGATCGAAGCGTCCGTTGGTTCATGAGCCCCCCTTTTGTCTGCCTATAAATAAAGGGGTTTTTGGAACGGGAAGACTTCTTTACTTTCTCTCGTCTTCAACTCTTTTTGCCCTAAGTTGCTGCCTTCGTATTCCTTCTCCGCTCATCAATCAACAATGGCCCCCAAGTCTTCCAAAGCCGCGGCGAAGGGTAAGGAAGTGGCTTCTTCATCAGCCACGACGCCCGAAGTCCACCCCGACGTTCACCCCATTATTGCTGGTAAGTGTTTAGGAATATCGTATACTTCGAAACCCTAACAAAGACGGCTCTGTTGTATGATTTATGCAAAAGCCTTTAATGCGTCCCTCGTCTTCATCGAACTGTTCAAATTGTATGGGCCGCATGTATGTCCCATATTCGAGCCACATGGGGGTATACCCCATGTCTGAGCTGCATGGGGGTTTGTCTAGTAGCCGTACAGGCACTTCATAAACTGAACCACATAATGACCCATCGCACAGAGCCGCATGAGTCTCTCTGAATCGAGCCGCATGAACCCCCCCTTAAACAGGACCGCATAAGCTCGTTTGGATTGTGCCGCATAAGGCTCTGCTGAACCGAGCCTCATGAGCTCCTCTGAAATGAGCTGCATAATGCTCTGCTAAGTAGAATCACATAAGCCCACGCTAAACAGAGCCGCATAAGCTTACGCTAATCAGTGCCGTATAAGCTCATGTTTGAACGGAGTCGTATGAGCTCTTTTAAAATAGAAGCGCATAAGCTCGTCTTTAAACAGAGCTGCATAAGCTCGTCTTTAAATAGAGCCGCGTAAGCTCGTCTTTAAATAGAGCCGCCTAAGCTCATGTGAGCCAAAGCACTCAGTAGTTTTGTTTTAGCCATTTTTTGATTTGTTTCTTTCTTTCCTTCTTCAGTGAATCTGCCAGTTAATGCAGCAGGAGAGCCTCTTGTGGGTCACGTCCAATCGGCTATGGTCTATCGATATGGCCACATATTCGAGTATGTGATGAACCAGCTTCCAAAAGAGCCTTTGGAGAGGCTGAATGCTATCAAGAAACAGTCCTTTCACTTTCTCTGCGCCATGATGAACTCGGAGCAATTGGAGGGGGAATATCTGAAGCCTGCATTCTTTTTTGGGGAAGCTTTGTCTGTAAAGAACACCCGGGTGCTGGATATATCCGAGAGCTGGAACTTTGCTCTTGACGGGGTGGAGATCCATATCCCTCCGATAGAGCATCATTTTCCTCTGTCATGGTTCAATATGTTACCGCTGGACAGAAAGATGGTAGAGTCCTTGACTCCAAACAAGTCGGGGATGTTTGTGGGAAACATCCATTACAATAGGAATTTGGGGTCAGCGTATGCGGGAAGGGAACCGGTCAGTCGGTACGTGATGGGACTGGCTCCGGGTACCTTTATAAACGTAACGGGTCCCAATTTCACATTCTCTCAGGCTGATACCTTCTTGAACCAGTTGCTCACAAACGGTCATATCCCGTCGGCCGGTTGGCGTTACTGAAGTGGATAAACCCTATCCCTGCATAGGCTAACTTGACCACGTGGATTCTACGGAAGTATGCGACTCCCTTGCGTGAGATCGGCCTCTACCACGCCATTCGGGGCACCGGTCATGGTCTACCCATAAATAAGCCGTTGTTCATAGCTCTTCTGGAGATGTACAACCGGCGGATGGGAACCTTCTTCACACTAGGAGGGGAGCTGGGACTCGCTCTCCACGAGATGTATGTTATCTCCAAGCTGTCCTGGAGGGAAGAAGTCTTTGAAGTGTACACCCCTACGAGCGAAGAGCTCGAGGATTTGGATCGTCAGTTCCCGGGCTTTGTTGTCGTGTATCGAGAATTGTTATGTCACCACAGTACTTTTCAACAGACGGCTATCAAGAAGGATGGTAGCTCGGAAAGGAGCATTCCTCACACCACCACCTGGGTGTCATACCTTTTCACACTAGGCACCTCAGGCCGGGTTTCTTCCCGATATCCTCAAACTCATGAGGTGGTACAAAACCTGGTGTCAACTGCCAAGAGATCGAGGACCACGGACGACACATTTGGGAGTAAGACCGACTCCTTTAATTATTTTTATCATGGCACTCAGCGACTGTCGGAGAAGGGACTTTTGGCAGAATTCCTGATGGTGTGGCTATGGAACTGCATAGTCTCCGGAGGGGCAGGTTCTATTGAGAGGATCAATCACCATTTTATCCTTCCTGTCGTAAAGCTGGTCTTTAGGGCCAAGCTGGCTCTTCTTCCGGCCATGGTGTGCAGCATACACCATGGCCTTCGTACCTTTTCTTCCAAGGTCATCTCCCGTGACACGGTGATAGATTTTGAATGCATAGAGCTGCCATACCATTATCTGATGGGGTAGCTGTTAATCCACAACCGGTCTTTGATGAGGCCTGGAGCAGAAGATGGCGTTACGGCTGATGACGCTTTCATTTTCTGATTCCACCATTTGCCCTGGGAGTACAGCACCATGCCAGCCTGTCGGAGAGCGCTGGCGAGAGTGGACGGATATGACTTTTTTGTGTCCGTACCTCATTTTACTGCTAAAGAAGTGAGGAGCGTACATGTTGATGGTACCGAACCTCCTCTCCTCTTACCTGAGAAAATGCTCCTTTGGCTGCATAATATCCGTCCAGCGCACCTAGTGTATCGTAACCGCAACATCGTCTACCTGGAGCCTTACTTGCCCAGCAGGTTCTCCCGCCAGTTCGGATATAGCCAGTTGTTCTTTGACAGTCTCAGCTCTTGTCTGGGCTTTGAAGGTAGCGTCCTGGATGGTATCAGGGCATGGCATTATTATGACACGGTTCATACCCGAACCACCTTTTCAGTCCCTGATGGTGAGGTGCCATGAGAGATTTTGTATATGGCGGCCTCATACCATGTTACGGTGAGCAAGCCTCCCGTTTATTTCGCCCCGAGTACCAGCTTCATCGTGGGTACGGGATTGGCGGAAAAGCCCAAGGGGTATAAGACGAGGAAGAGGAGGGCGAATGCAGTCCCTGTGCCTGACTCGGAGTCCACAAATATGGACAAAGAGAATGACGAGCACGATGCAGATAATTCTTCCCCTCCTGTGGAAGATGTCAGGGCGGATCAACCGCCTGTTATGTCAGATGAGATGGTGGCGGATCAGCCACCTGTCGTGCCAAATGAGATGGTGGTGGATCAGCCGCCTGTTGCACCTGGTCCTGTACGGAAACATAGCAGGCAAATCTCCTCTGTTGGTGGCATTCTTTACTCTCAGAAACGGGCTACTATCAGACGTCGTAAGCTAACTATAAAGGAGAGATGCGAGGACGTCGACCCCACTTCGGAGATAAATCGAGTTACTACCATCTTTATTCAGTTCTTCCTTTGAATTTTGATTTTAATCATTTTCCTTTCCTCTTGTAGGCGTCAGAAGAGTCGGTCTCTCGAGAACCGGCCGTTGTTTCTGAAGTCAATTCGGCCATGAATACTTTAATTAGTGACATGTGTGCCGAGATTATTTCTGCCGGGGCCCTCTCGGCGGCGGCTGAGGGATCTCACATCGCTGATCCAGTCGTATCTCCTTCTGGGGCGGCTGGGGCAGAAGAGCCAGCTGAATTCTGCTTGGAGGTTGCTGGTGAGGGGACAATGGCGGCTGTGAGCGAGCCTCAGCCTCCACAACCCTCGCCTGGTAAGATAAGCCAAATTTTGACTTTTAAGGAGGCCCATTTGCTCTATCATCACATCCTTCGGGTTACGATAATTGATGGTTGCTCTGGACATATAGGTCCTGCCTCTTCCCTGCCGATGACAAATATTGTCGGAAAATGCTGTACTGGCGAGAATCTAGTGGGAGGAAATGTGCCCCCTCTTCTTCCGACTTATATTGAGGGGCCTCCCGCTGGATCGAGCTCGGGAGATCAAATGGCAGTACAACCGAGGCAGGGAGCAATGGTCCCTACGTCCTCCTCTGCTCATGTAGCTCCGGGGGTCGACCTCTCTGCCTTGCCGAGTATCCAGGTTCTCCGGGTCGCGGAAGAGGAGTTAGTTGTTATTCATGCATCTTTTTGTTCGGAATTTGTTTCCCTGGTGGCAGGGGCGGCAGGTTCTGGCGTATCTCCTTCGACACTACCAGCTACACTTCCTCTGACGCCGTCCTCTACGGAAGTTCTAGATGAGGCATCGCAGGATGTAGTTGACAGTTTCTACTGTCACTTGAAGAGAGGGGTCGAAGCAGCTGTGGAGCGGGGGACCCCCTTTGCTTTGGTCCGACAATGTGCCCGAGGCCAAATTGATATTCTTAAAGCCCTCCCTGGTGGGGCAGGGATAGCTGTGCTTCTGGAACCCAAATTGTTAGAGGCTGATTAGCTCGTGGCCTAGTTTCAAGTGCTGAGGTAAGATGATCTGTCTGCAGTAATAGATCAGGAATGGGGATTCCTTACCACTGTCCTGGAGAAGGTAAGGGCTATACAAGATAAGTCCAAGCCGGCTATAATGAAGGACCTCAGCGACCTATCTCTTCTGTATGATCAGCTGAGCCACAGGAGCGAGGATTGCATAGCTCGGAAAGCGGCCGCCTCTCGTGGAATAACTGATACAAGGGAGCAGATCCTCGAACTCCAGAGGAAGCTGGCCTTCTTGGAGTCTGAGCTTGAAGCTTCCCGTGCGGATAAAGAGCTGATCGTCCATGAGGCCGAAAAGGTCTCCCGAGCTTCTGCTGGTCTGGAGCGTGCTTTGAAGAAGCTCGAGGATGGCTGGCGGGCGCATGCGCACCTAGAAGATGCGGAACGGATGGCTCAGGAGGCCGAACGTCGGGCCAGACAGGGATTCGAGTGGTCGACTGTCTTGCTGAGGGATCGTCTCATAGAATTGTGTATCGCCGAACCATAGTCGACTTTTTTCCTTCTTTCATTTTCGTTCCTTTCCTTTCTTGAGGGGGACGTGATCCCCAGAACATGTAGTACTTTTAACTTTCAAATAAAAGAGTATGCTTTATTCTACCCTTTATTTGTATTGCTTATTGTGTTTGTGGTGTTGTGGTATTCACCCCACTGGAGGACTGTCTGTGGACTTGCTACCCCTGGCATACCTTGGTTTCAGGTACGAATAACAAGTTTGATGGGGATACTTAGAAAATTCCACAGTGAGGTGGCCATGGAAGTTCTCGATATTGGAAGAAAGAATGCCATGGAGCAGCTGGGCTCCCGGGGCATAATAAGGAATTTGCGGTCAACAGAGGACATTTGTGGTCACCTAAGAACATTTATGGTCAACTAAGGACATTTGTGGTCAACAGAGGACATTTGTGGGCCTATTATCCTTGGCGTACCCTGGGGTTTTTTTGGGTACGGATAATAAGTCGAGAGAGAACCAACATACTTACTCAGAGGTAATGAGGACATGGTAAATATGAGGGTTTACGGTTTATTTTTGATGGAAGGGAAACAACTCAGAGGTAACATCGACGTAGTTATTTCAGGAAATTTGTGGATCTGTTACCCTGTTTATGCACTGAAAGTGCGGATATTGGATCATGAGGAGGAAGCTCTTTTAGGAGGAAAGTTCAGAGGTATGATCATACATGACTTACTACCTAAAAGATGCGATATAGCTTTATCTGTAGTGACCAGAGTATGAGTTCAGCGGTACTTGCGGGTACATAACTCAACAATCTGTGAGATTTGGAGTCGGAATGTGAGTTCAACGATACCTGCGGGTACGTAACTCGACAATCTAGAGATTTGGGATCAGAATATAAGTTCAGCGGTACGAGAGGGTACATGACTCGTCATTCTGGAAGATTTGTAGTTGGTATGCGAGTTCAGTGGTACCAGAGGGTACATAACTCGTCATTCTGGAAGATTTGTAGTTGGGATGCGAGTTCAGCGGTACCAGGGGGTACATAACTCGACAATTTGGGGAATTTGTAGTCGGAATGTGAGTTCAGCGGTACCAAGGGGCACATAACTCAACACCCTGGCAGATGTCGTTTCAGACGTAATACTTCTTTAGGAACTTGCCATTGATGGGCAATATGAGCAAGTTTCCATTTTGTTTTGCGAGGCAGTAAGCTCCATTGGAGAATACAACATCGATGATGAACGGGCCTTCCCACTTTGGCTGGAACTTGTCGGCAGTTTTGTGAGTCATGACCATCGGCCTACGAACTGCCAGAACAAGATCGCCCACTTGGAATGTTCTGATTTTAACATTTTTGTTGAAGGCTCCGGAGATACGTGCTTGGTACAGCTCAATTCGCTGTTGAGCTAACAGGCGCTTCTCATCTAGGACCTCCAACTCTTGTAGTCGACGATGGTGATTATCATCCGTTGTTAATCGATAGGTGAGTACGACACAGAACGAGGGGATTTGAGTCTCCAGTGGGAGAACTGCCTCACTCCCATATACCAGAGAGAATGGTGTGTTCCCGGTGGCCGTTTGTACTGTAGTACGGTACGCCCATAAGCATTCGCCCAGCTTTTCATTCCAGTCGCGTTTGTTTGATGACACAAACTTCTTGAGAAGCTTGATGATTATTTTGTTGAATGCTTTAGCCAGACCATTAGCCGCCGGGTTGTATGGTGTTGAAGCAATATTCTGGATTCGGTGTTTGTCGCAAAACTGATAGAAAGCGTGGCTTGCGAACTGCGGACTATTATCATGGATGATCCTCCGGGGCAGTCCAAAGCGGTAAATGACGTGATGCTTGAGGAAGCTAATCACGTTTGAAGTCTTGACTTCTGCCAGCGGAATAGCCTCCGCTCATTTGGAGAAGTAATCTGTGATTGCGAGTATAAAGCGATGTCCTCTGGACGAAGGTGGAGTGATCGGACCAATGATGTCCATTTCCTATGCTTCGAATGGCCAGGATGCCACCGTCAGATGTTGAAACTTGGATGGCTGGTGGATGAAATCTGCGTGGACTTGACAGGCTTTATATTTTTGTGTATAGTCTATTGTATCTGCAACAATCATGGGCCAGTAATAGCCCATTCGTCAAAGACGATCCTGTAATTTCAGGCCGGGCTGATGGGCTCCACAGATGCCATCATGAGCTTCACGTATGGCTTCTTTGGCTTCTGTATTTGACAGACATCGAAGCAGTAATCCATCGTATGATCGCCGATATAGCATTTTCGTCTCTGTATCGTAGATGAATCTGAGGGAACGTCTTATGATAGAAGTGGCTTCCTTCGGATTCTCTGGCAGGATGTCGTAGACAACGAAGTCGATGAATGGTTGTCTCCAGTCTGGTTTTCGTCGACTGTCAAAGCGGAGTAACTCTCAACACATTGAACATTGTCCTTGGGACAGACCAATTTACGGCCTATTATGTCAACCAAGTGGTGAGCATGATTTGGAACTGCTAAGGAAGCGGCAAGACCTGCTAGGGCATCGGCTTTAATTTTCTGGAGCCTGGGAACGTGTTCTATGAAGAACCCTTCCAAGGATGAGATAATGTCAATCGTTATTTGGTGATAGGGGATCATGTCTTCATGATGCACTTCGTATGAGCCCCGGATCTGATTGACGATTAGCTGCGAATCGCCGTATGCTTCAAAATACTCTACCCCCAGCTCCTTTGCAAGTCGGAGGCCAATAACCAGAGCATTGTACTCGGCCACATTGTTTGAGCAGGACTCCGTGAGGGAGTAAGCCTGATTGACTACCAGCCTGGAGGAAGAAATCAGCACCACTTCGACTCCAGCGACGATGTTGCCCTTGGGCCCCATTCTGGAAGTACCGTCGAAGAACATTCGCCACACGGCATCATGAGAGGCCATATTTGAATTAAGAACCTCATCTGGAATCCCTTCGTCTATTTTGGTTGACTCCGATCCTGGATGAGCTGCTAAAAAGTCTACCCGAGATTGACCTTTAACGGCCTTTTGCGGGACGAAGATCATGTGGTAGGGAGATAATAAAATCGCCCAGGTAGCGAGGCGAGAGCTGAGTACACCTGGCTTGGTCATAAGGACCCTGAGGGGATTGACTCTTGATATGACATGGATGGTTTGTCCCGTAACGTAGTGTCGCGTCTTCTGAATGGCAAAAACCAGAGCAAGGCACTCCTTTTCTACGGTAGTATATCGATGCTCCAGCCCTATCATCATTCGACTGAGGTAATATATAGCTTGCTCATGGCCTGTATCGTTGTTTTGCGCTAGTAAAGCACCGAGAGAATGCTCCATTGCTCGCATATAGAGCAGGAATGGTTTTCCAGCAACCGGGGCTACCAGGTCTGGAGGGTTCGTTAGATATTCTTTGATGCTGTCGAAGGCGCGCTGGCATTCTTCATCCCATACGAATGAAACGCCCTTCTTCATGAGGTGGGTGAATGGTTGACATCATCCGGAGAGGTTAGAGATAAACCTCCTGATGTAGGCCAGTCTCCCTTGAAGGCCTCAGAGTTTACGAAGATTTCTCGTAGGACCCATCTCCATGATTGCCTTCGTCTTCTCAGGGTCTATGTGGATACCCTGGAAAGTAATGATGAAACCCAAGAACTTTCCACTGGATATGCCCAAGAAGGATTTTGTGGGATTTATTTTCAAATTGTGCGCTCGTATCAGGTCGAACACTGTCCTCAGATCATATAGATGATCTTCCTTAGAGTGGCTTTTGATGGCGATATCGTCGACGTAGCATTCCACTATCTTGTGCAGGTGGTCTCTAAAGATGATGCTCATAGCTCTTTGATAGGTGGCACTAGCGTTCTTTAAACCGAATGGTATGACTGTGTAGCAGTATGTGCCAATTGGTGTTCGGAATAATGTATGTTTTTCATCATCAGGGAACATCTTGATCTAGTTGTACTCCGAGAAATCATCCATAAATGACATACGCTCAAAGTCGCAGGTATTGTCAATTATGATGTCTGTGATAGGGAGGGGGAACTCATCCTTAGGACATGCCTCATTCAGATTACGAAAGTCGATGCAGATTTAAATCTTTCCATTCTTCTTGAGGACTGGTACTATGTTGGTGACCTAGTCTGGATAATGTTCCTCACGGATGAAACCACTGGTTATCAGTTTATTGACCTCAGCTTCAATGGCGTTCATGACGTCGGGAAGGAACCGTCGTTGCTGTTGCTTGACCAGTTTTGCGTCCGAACGAATATTGAGTTTGTAAAGTGCAACCTCGGGGTTCAGTCCTGGCATATCTTTGTACCTCCAGGCAAACACGTCGATGTATTCTCTGACGAGTTGTAGTAGTGATTCACGCTCTTCGTCCGTCAGATTCTTGCTGACGAAGATGGGCTTTGGAGAGGACTCATCATCGAGATCGACTTGTACAACCTCATCCTCGTTGGGAGGCTCTCTTTGTTTGAACTGCTTCTCCCATTTTGCATCTAGTTGTTGTGCCCACGGCTCTAACTCAAGAAGTTCAGGAATGTCTTCATCTTCTTCGTAGGCGTCGGCAAATGCCATATTGACGGACCAAACTTGCCTGAGCATGTCCCCGATGCTGACATCTGAATCGGAAGTGGGTGATCCGGTTGAGTGTGAGTGTTAGTCACATTCCTCTTCTGAGCTTTCAGGGGTTGTTTCCCGTGTAACATCACCTAGCCCACATCTGGTTTTGTTGTAATAGTCTTATGGTTTACCGGCTGGGACCGACAATCGTAAGGGTAATCGCCGTCCAGTGCCGTAGTTTAAGCCTGGTGTAGTTTCTAGATCATACCCTTGTTTTTGTATGAGGTACTTGGATTGAGAACTATACAGATAAAGGGGCAATCTTCCGATGTCGGGTTCGAGATCAACTTCTTCTACCCTAAAGGGTTGTGGGTCATTCTTTCGGCCGAAGATGATTGGATGATCCTCTCCCTCGATTATGCGGTAAGCGTCTTCCACTGGAGTAAGTTGGTTTGCGGTGCAGACATTTGTTACCTGTGTGTGCAGGTGAGTGCCTATACCGTATTCTATAGCATACATTGTACAAAGCTTATTAAGCTCGAGATAATTCAAAGATAACCCTTTATTGATGAAGTAAGGTATCTTTCCAGTGGGATTATATCATCTGCAGATGGCACATCAGTGTAAGCAGCTGCATACTTGGCTAGTTCTGACTCTTCTTCAGCTACCTTCCGCGTAAATGAAGACTAAGAGGATGACTTAGGCAGCTTAATCATCAGAGGCTCCATGGGTGGAGTAGAACGTGGAGTCGTTGGCATACTAGCCACCCCCAGTTTGGTGCTTGGTGCTGTGCGGGGGGGTGTTGGCTGGCTAGCAGTCCCTGGCTTAGTGCTCGGCTGCCGATTCATTCTAGGAAGACGAATTGTCATCAGCCTGACAGAGGGATTGAGCTCCTCTGTTCGTTGCTGGCTAGCTTTAGGCAGCCTGATTGACAGTGGCTCTATCATGGGTCTTGGTGGTTGGCCAGACCTTTGCAGTCGGATTATTATCTGTTTCTCCTGTGCAGAGAGGCTAATTGCGTCCTTACGCAGAGTGGTCGTAAGGGGCGCAGTTATGCCAGGTTTGCGGGCTTGGGGGTAGATCGTCAGAGGTTCTTTTGATCCAGTTGCTACCTCAGTTCGAAATTGAGTATCTCCTTCAGTGAGATGCTTTTTCGACTTCTCGTACAAGCATGAATCTGAGTAGTAGGATTCGACCCCTTTGAAGGGATCGATGTCGGGAAATTTTGTCCTCGCGAAATCGTGCTTGTCGATATACTTGAAGTATTGGTGCAGTATAGAGGGCACGATCATGTAATCGTGTATCCAAGGACGCCCCAGGAGAATATTATAGGAAGTATCCGCATCTATGACATAACAGGTCACTTCTGACTGAAGGTCGCCGATTTGGCACTTCAAGCGAATCTTCCCGATCGGATAGCTTCTGCCCAAATTGAAACCGCTGATGGCGGTGCTTGTTGGCGTCAGACAGTGCATTAGGATGCGCAGATGATGTAGTAGGCTCTTCAGAATGATGCTTATGGAAGAGCCAGGATCAATATGCATCCGATCCACCTTGACATCACTAATGTACCCAGTATAATACAGAGGGCGATCATGCAGGTTGGTCTTGATAAGCATATCCTGTGGAGTGAAGATGATGTTGGGCATTGCGCATGTGCAAGCGCTGTCCTGAAAATCCGCAGGCGAGCTCTCCCTAGTGAGATTGGACTAAGCCAGATATGCGTCGGCATTCTGGAGCGCCTCGCTTAGTACAACGCGAACATCTTTGGAGAGCCTTAGGAGCTCGTATAGCGACAATTTGGCCGGTGTGTTAGCCAATTGCGCCAAGATGTCGAAGTTGTAGGGCCTATCCAGCCCATGAGGTGTCTCTTTTCGGAGCGGCTTATCGAAGCTAGTCTCCTTCAGCCTAGGCTTGTCGGTCTTCGAAGGCTACGAAGGTCCATCAGCAGCTGTCGGCTGATGGTCTTCAGCCGAGTTACCCGGTGGAGTGGGTTTGTGCGCTGGAGCGGGTAACAACATCAGTAGCTTCTTCGAACTTTGCCGAGATTGTGCGGCATGATTTGACTTTTCTATTCTTCTTCTTGCTGGTGGAGGGAGGTGCGGACTGAGTCACCTCAAGTACCAAGCCCGGATGGACCCACATGACCTCCCTTCGTGATGTGGGAAGGGGCACTAGGCCGGCATCCTGGTTTCGAGGAGGTGAAAGGTTAGCGATCTCCATCCTTGCTCTAGGGACAGGCACTACTCTATCTTAAGTCTTTGTCGGAGGGAAGTTACCAAATTGTACTGACACCATATTGGCTGCTACGGTCACCTCTTCGAAATCAATGGCCAGGGCCTTAAAATCGATAAGATGCTGGATGTATCGCTTCAGTTGGTAGCAGTCATGTGTTGCATGGTGGACATAGCGATGGTAGTGGCAGTACTTGGGGCTCTCCATTTCTGCAGGTCGAGGTTTACGCCTTCGAGGAGGGAGCTGAATTCGACCTCCTTGTATGAGCATGTCCAAGATGGGCTTGACATGGCCGTCTTCGAAGGAATAGGTCATCTGAGGCCACTGCTTCTCTACTGGCTTTGGTTCAGGCTTTGGGGCTGTGTCGGCCACCGTAGCCTGTTTGCCCTTGTTGTCACGATTGTTGAAGGGGTTACCACCATTGTTGCTGTTGGTGCTAGGGCGCTTGCCCTTGTCCTCTCCTTCCGAGACGTGTAATCCCAATTGGTGAGCTTTCTTTAATTTGTCTTCCGTGCTAGTGGCGCTGATAATGAAAGTCTTCCAATCCTTAAACTAACTTTCGCCCATCTAAAGGCAAATCGTAGGAAGTAGCCTCTTTTGGCAAATTTCAATTAAGGAGGAATCAGGGTTACCGGAAGGCAACTTTATTGCGGTCTGGCGAAACCGCTCGATATAGTTCCTTGTCAACTCCTTTTCTCCCTGAACAACGTCCATGAGGGTAGACATTGTCACGTCTTGTCCTACCTCGTAGAACCTCTCCAGGAACATATGTTTGAAGCCGGTGAAAGAATGGATGCAGTTGTCCGGCAAGTTGCGGTACCAGTCGAAGGCGACCCCCTCCAGTACCCCGATGAACAATCGTATAAGGATGGCATCGTCATGAGGCAGATGGTCAGTTGTGACCTCAAAGTAGGTGATGTACCTGCTTGCAGATGTCTTCCCATCATACGGATTGATGTTGAACGGTTTATATCTTGGTGAGAAGGAAACATCTCTCCATGCAGCAGGATACGGTTGTCGTATCCTGAGGTCTTGGCAGTTTTCTCGGGCATGGAACATGGCCCTGAGCTCCTGGACCTCTCTTCTTGCCTTCCTGGCCTCGTCTGCAGCAGTGGGGGCCAATATTTCAGGAGGATTATCACCTGGGTTTGGTGCAGCTGAATTTGAATCCGCATTGACCGCGGGACCCAAGCTTGTTTGGCCAGGCATTCTTCCTTGCAGAGTTGGAAGGGCCGCTTTGATCTCGTCCACGGATTTGACCAAGGTATGCATTATGGCCTCCAGAGTGTCTATGCATTGGTGATCACTGGGACCGTCTTGGTAGCTGTCCGTCATGAATACCGTCCTCACATGAGGAGAGATGGAAGGAACGGTAGAGAACATTCCCTCTGAGTCATACCCTTGTACAGAGAAGTCGTCAGGGTATGTGGGAATGTTCTCCTCTGGTTTGGACTCAGAAAGAGTGGTACCCCCAGCTTCAGAGCTTGTCTCGTCTTGAGAATTGTGGACATCCTCGGGGACGTCGGGATCTGCTGCATTTGTTAGGTGGATCGTTTCCTCTGGATCGTCTTCTTGGAAAACTAGATTGTCGTAGATATTTGGGGGAGTGCTACCTCCAGCTCCAGTGCTTCCCAGAGATGTGCACGAAAAATCTTCAATTGTGGCAGATTTCGTCTTTGAGCAGGTACCTTGGTAAATTCCTTCTGTAACGGTAGTAGACAACCGTTTAGAAGAGAGTTTCTTAGTTACGCCGGTAGAGATTTTTGGACTGGCGACATTTGTTTTCTTCCCTCTACCGCTGCCAAGAATTTTTAGAGCAGAATTGCAGGAGGCGACGAGAAGCACCTCGTCTTCTGAGCTTGGGTGTTGCAGCCGTTGGAAGACGGACCGCCGGTCTTTTTGTACTGCTGTCCTGTCACAGCAGCAGTTGACAATGACTTGGGTGCATTGATGTCCCTGACAGGACTCTATACACATCAAATCTTCGTCTCTTTTCTTGCGTTTGTGAAGAATCATGTTGCACAAGTCACCCATTTTGTGGGCCCGGAAGTATTGAGCCTATGAGTGTGTTGGCCTCCTACCTGCTCCCTGATGTGGGGGTAGCACGAGTACTTGCCCCTGATCCTTGTTGGAAGATTCATGATAACTATCCCATTTGTTGGCCGCTAGAGGCTGGATACGGGTAGTTTTATACAACTTTCCATCAGGGGCCCGTGTAATAATCAGCAGGATGCCCTGATAGTCAGAAGTTGGGATAGCCGACTGAGCTCGCCGAGCCCGTGCTGCCCGAGACTTCTTTCATCTACCACCTGAGAGTGCATAGTAGGAAGAGTCCACAGAGTTTGGCACATGAGAGCATCTGGGGTCAGGATCGCCTGAGAGGCGGTCGAAGACTGACCGTGAGCCGTATGGAACAGATGGTATACGGTTGGGATCAGTAGCCGTACAGGCTGTCTGCATACGGCTATCCTTTGTGGCCATATGAGCCTTCTGTATGCGGCTAGAAGCGGTGGCCGCATGAACCTCAGGGATGCGGCTGGAAGTCATGGCCGTGCAGGCTGCCTGTATCGTGTTTGCCATTGATTATAAAAGTACAGAACAATTTTATAGGAGGACTGAACTTAGACTCACAATACAAACTCGCTCGTACAAAGAAAGCCTAGAAATGAAAACCTAGGTACAACAATCTAAGTACGATTGTTTATTTTTGATTCTGTGGGGTGACGATAGAGGCTCGGAAAAGCGACGGCAGCTCGGCCTTACTCCTTGGACGATCGGACGTAGCCTTGGCTCTGATGAAGAAATGCTCTCGGGATGTATGGGAAGAGTCCTCTGTGCGCGTGCCTTTTTCTCTCTGTGTGTCCAGCCGGATGGAGAGAGTCTCTTTCTCTCTGGAATTCTCCTTCTCTTTTTTCTCCCAAATTCTCCAGGGTTGGCAAGGGAATGGCACCTTGCTATTTATAGAAGTGGGGTGTGATCATTAGGGTTTACAATGATTCCCCCTTAAAAAGTCGACGGCCAATCATCTGGACCATTAATCTTGATTGTATTACATCTGGGCAGTTAATTCTTGATTGCGCCAAATCCGTATGGGCAATTAATGCTGATTGCAATAAATCTTCATAATTTGTCATAACAAGCTCGGATCTTCCGTCACGTGTCCAATTTACTTAATTACAACAAATCTGATTTGATCTGAGTAATAATGGTGATTGCACTAAATCTGGTTGTTATGATTTACGAGCAGCCATAACTCCGAGGGGATAAGATAGCCACGTATCTCAACTATCATGAGGATCGCCACGTGTCTCAACTGTCATGAGGACTGCCACGTGTCCCAACTTTCGTGAGTGGGACGTCCTGACAGAGCCGTATAAATACGGTCTCTAAATGAACTATATATAGGTGGCCCCCACATTCCTGGCCGCATGAAGGTAGCAGCCACATGAAGGTGGCAGCCGCATGAAGGTAGCAGCCGCATGAAGGAGGCAGCCGCATGAAGGTGGCAGTTGCAAGAAGGAAGCAGCCGCATGAAGGAAGCAGCCGCATGAAGGAAGCAGCCGCATGAAGGTGGCAGCCGCATAAAAAGAGCAACCGCATAGGGGTGTCATCCGTATAGGAGTGGCAGCCGCATAGGGAGCTTTGGGATTTGGCAGATCATGCCAACTGTATGAAAAGATTTTCTTCTTTTTCCTAGGAACACGCCATCATGTCAGAGTCATCATTTTAATTTTTTATGTCAGAGTTGTCATTTATCAGAGCTGTCATTGTCAGGGCTGTCATTGTCAGGGCTGTCGTCAGAGTAATTAATTCAAGCTACTACTTTATGGCCGGTTGTCAGATCGGATAGCGTGAGGCCACGTGGCGTGGAGCCATCTGAGCCGCATGAAGGACTTTTGGAGCCGCATGAGGCTCCTTCTGTTTTTAGCCGCATGGGATCCTGAAGGAGTTATGAGCCGCATGAGGCTCCTTCTGTTTTGAGCCGCATGAGACTCCTTCTGTTTTGAGCCGCATGGGCTTTCTTTGTCTTTTTCCATGCTTCTACAGTCACATATGATAGTTGTATTTCAAACATAGTACACTTGTCATATCATGTACTTTAGGTTTATTGTTACATTTCTGTACTTTACATTCCTGTTCTTTTATTTCTGTACTTTCATGTTCATTTTCCTGTATTTTATATTCATATTTCTTGTACTTATTTTTATATCATGTTCTTGTTCATTACATAGAACTGTACTTTGCTCCGCTCCTGACTAGGATATGTTGCAGGTGAGATGGAAGCCCTGTGTGATACCTATTATGGCCGAGAGCCTGTAGATGCCATAGAGCCAGCTTGAGTTGCTCTTGACTTAGAGGCTGAAGAAGCCTAGTGCATTACTTTAGTAGTTTCTATATTTTCCTTGTATTGAGGCTATCAGACTTTATTTTAGCTGGATGAGTATAATAACTTGTAGACTTGTACTTTACTATGTTTCTGGGATATGCTAATAGATGTTGTGTTTCACATTTACTCCTGATTATCTGGTTAGTTTCCCCTAGATTGGTACATCTTACTTTGTCGTGTCTAATGACGAAGGCAGGGAGTGTCCGACTCGTGTCCGATTATTCGGGAGCGGGTTGTGACATGTATGACCACTGGGGCACACACCGTCTTCTAGGCGAATGGCCACGAGGCGCATACAAATGACCGGTCAGCCACGTAGCAGTTGTTGCCGACCCAAGGTATAATGATGGTGCTGACATCAGCGGTTCTTCATCTTCTGCAAAGGGCTGCTGTTTGGACGGCTCTTGGAATGCGTTGTCTTCTTTGTCTTTCAGCATTAAATTCTTGATGTGATGAGTTTGAAGAGGGTGCATCGGTTTGTAAACCCCCAAAAATTTTACTACAATTTTTTTAAAAATAAATTTGGTATTGATTTTTTTTGTTTTTCTTATTTGTACGTCGCGTGCGAGTACGAATATGCGATGGTATATTTTATATACACAAAGGTTCTATTAAAATATTGCTTCTAATAAAATAAGTATATTATTTTGATTTATGGCATCGAGTCAAGATTTGGCAAAACGTTATTTATTTATTTAATTATTATCAAAAAGGCTATTTATTCTATTGTACAAACATAATTATTAATTTAGAAAACTATGTTTTACATAGATGTTATTTTTGCATGCGAGTAGAAAAAAATTTAATTCATATATATATTTTTGAAATTAATTATTATTAAAATTTATTAGTTCGAAAGATATTTAAAATTTATGTTGATTTAAATTATGGTGATTTAAATCTGGAAAAACAAAAGAGGGGATTTATTGAATTTATTTTAAATAAGCTTTTAAATTAAAATAGGATTTATATATATTTGGATTGGATTTAGATTTTAATCGAGTTGTATTAAATCAATTTGAATTAAATGATGAAATATCTAGTAGGGATTTAAATCCTCCTACTCGTTATCCAACTAGGAGCTTCCACCACCTATATAAAGAGAGGCTCATTGCTCCTTTTTTTCCCTTAAATTCTATAAACAAATATTCTCCACCAAAACTTGTGTATCGTGTCCGTGTCCCCCTTTCCATCAATTATATTTTAGTATTACAAATACAACTATCTCGCCGTGTCCGATACCCCGAACACGAAGGCAGCCCTCCACCACCAACAAACCCAATACAACCAAACCCGATCCCTGCCCATGGCCATGACAACACCGTTCCCTGCCACCACGATACATCCTGCCACCATCGACAACACCATCCTCATAAAATGTAACTACTACCCCGTCTTCGGCTTACCACCACCATGATCGCCTACATACAGCCCATCTCCGGCCAAACCAAACCCGACCACCACCCCAAAACAAAACACATACCATCATAACAGTTGCCCCGATTCCTCGCCCGGTCACGTCTCCGCTCACCTTCGCTGCTAGCAACACCGACCCAGCCAACACCTCCCTCATCGCCGCAGCCGTGAACCACACCACCACCCTCCGAGTCCACAACAACGTAATCCCGGCAAGACCGACTCCCTGCCCCCAATCCCCTATCCTCTCTGGCAACACTACAGCCGCCTTCATCACCACCACTACAGTCAACTCATCTCCGTCGAGGACCACCGTAGCCGAACGCAACGCCAAGCCGACGACCACCGGATCTGGTTCAGATCACCTCCGTCGAGTGTTCCCCCTCGAGAGCTGCCACCACCGTAGCTTTTTAGGCATCTCTGCGGCTCCACCGTGCATCAGCTAGCGAATGCCACGTCGACCGTTGAGCTCTCCGCCGGCGCGTGCAATCGAATCTGCCGTCGTCGTTGGCCGGATCCGCCGTGAGCCGAGCGCCTTCGTGGCACCATCGTGCCTCCACCGCCCCTCGAACGGGCACCGCCCCGAAGCCGGCGGCCACTTCAAGTGCTACTCCCTCCTCTTCACTCCCACATATTCTCTTTTTCATTTTTATAAACTTACTAACTACTCTCTCTCTCTCTCTCTCTCTCTCTTTGCTTTTGTTTTGTGGTTCTTCTCTTTCCCTTTCAAAAACCAATTCTCACGCTTCCAAATAACGAGAACTGTTGTTCTCATTTGGTCTTGCTTGGCTATTACTTTGTTTTGTTCTGCTACTTTTTATTGTATTATTTGTTTTCGCGATCTGAGTTTTGTTACAGTATTGAACATTAAATTAAATATTTTAGTTATATACGAAAATTTATTACTTACTGTTATTATATTTATTATTATTATTTTCTTTTCTTTCTTTTCTCTTTCTCATCTATTTTATTACTATTATTATTGCTATCAAAGTTTTGTATGCAGTATAATATTTAGGATATGAATGAGTAGTTGTTACAGTATTATTATTATTACCACTACTTTATTGTTTACTATTATTATTTCTTCTTGTAATGTAAATATAGGATTTCTATTTCATAAATTAAGGATTTTAGCCTAAAAAGAATTTTTTTCAGGTATGTAGCCTAAAAATATTTAGATTCAATAAAAAGGCAATTTTTAAATTATCGTACATATTTTCAAGTATTTATATAAAATATTAAGTTTCAACCTAAAATGCTTTTTATTTATAACTACTTATAAATATTTTGACTAATAAAAAATCTAGTTTTCGATATTATAAATAATATATAAATATTAGTATATGTATCTATCTCCACAAATTCTCCTCGGTTATCACCATTGATCACGATTGATCGCACATTTTTATTTCTCGTGAATTTTGGACCCTTACACTTCGACCCCGACTATTGGACAATCAAGACTTGTTGGATCATCTCACCACACCAGGCGTCAAACCAGGCAAGACACCTTGCCTTTACTGTTTATTTAATTGCTCAATATCATGCATGCTTTTACTTATTTCTAGCAAATATAAAATTGTTCCTTCAAAACTGTATTTACATACAAATTACTATACTTTAGTTTTTTTGTTGCATTTTGGCCAAGAGTTAAGGGACCACCCTTTGTGTGCGTTGCATTCATTGGCCTCGACACTTGTGTGCGACGAAGTCGCGAGTCGCATATAGATACAGACTTGTGTGTTGACTGATCATTGGTGCGTACAGGTCGTGCGTTAGGATATAACTGTTAATAGATTTGTATAGAAAACCTAGCAGTTATTAAGCCAAAAACAGTATGGTGGAAACGATTCATGTTGGTTGTCGTGGAGACAACGCATGTATAGTATCATGGGAAGGGAGGAGACAAGTATTTGCGTTGGGGCTACATTTTATTTTTATGCACATTTCGGGCTGATAGTGACTCGGATGAGCGCTACTTGCAGCCCAGGGCAGATAGTGCCTCATATGAGCGCTACATGCTTCCAATCCTCTTTTATTTGCATGGCTTATCATATAGCCCCTGGGTAGAACGTTGTCTCCAAAAGTGCATGGTTTCACATAGAATGGTTAGGGACCTTATCTGTTTAGGTTTATGTACTTTTCTATTAAGCTATTTATATTCAGTTTATGGCATGATATTATGTGTCTTATTACGTCCCTCTGAGGACCTGGTGAATTCTTCAGGTGCGTTTTGTGACTTCCTGCAGGTGCTCTAGCTAAGGCCATGACTTGCGCTCTATTCCGTCGAGATGTTGCTTTTGGATCGTCATCCCCTTCGCTCGACCAAATCACTTTCTTTGTATATTTCTTTCCTATTTAAATTAGTTGGTAGTGGATTTGTCTCCGCCCAACGATTGTATACATGACAAACTCAAAATTGCTTTTATATCATTATTTATTTTTGTGGATGAGATTTAGTGTCTTGACTTTCTACATTTTTACAGCTTATGTATACATACGAGCCTTTCATTTACTCGTATGTATACATCTGGCATGACACGTTTCTAGTCCTTCTATTTTGGGACTGGGGCGTTACATGTTTTTGTGGTGGCCCATGCAGGTCAAGTTTGTCGTTTCGGTTACATTACTGTATCGAGCGGGCCTGCAATATAGGATTAAGGTCTAGGCATCTCATCCACATACTTGATCATCTTTCTTGACTTTATTTTTTGAAACTTTTGTTCAACTTCCTTGAATCACATCTTGCTTGAACACTTCTTACTAAATCCCTATTTTTCGTGCTACATGTCGGTTAGGAAGATGACTACACTAGTATACGATCATGGGTCAAACATATGGCTTAAAGGATTACATTGACAACTAGTACGCATTGAGGTCACAATTGAGTTATAAGGATGTTGTTATACTATAAGGACAGAAGAATCCTATGTTCCTAGAAATATGATCTTAAGGATTAGGTAATTCCAAGTTGGATAGTAGCAACATTTGATAAGAATTTTATTTTGATATTACTAAATGGTATACACAAGAGGATAGTGAGAATCCATATAAATCGAGAAAAGAAATTAATTAGATTTTTGTATTTGGATTTTTAAGGTCTTGGAAATTATTATGATTTATTGGGTTATAGCTATACATCCTCGAAGAGATATAAATTTGGTTTGAAATTGATCTTAAATCTTAAATGTGGCAGTATGAATTATTTAATTGAGTCGTACAAGTTACGATTAATATGTTTATTAGAATTCAAATTTTTAGTGGAAATAATGCTAGTAGGAAGTTGGTTTAAAATATCGTGGAAGATATGAAAACGGCTTTGAGGAAAATTTTCAAAGTTTAAATTATATCCTATGATTGATGACTTATAAATCTATTTGGGTTTTGAGTTTAAAAGTTGTGATTATAGATATCAAAAATTTTGGTAAAAAAATAAAAAATTTATGGTTCATGAAATCTTGAGTTTAAAGGGTGGTTTGATAATATTACATGTGAAAATTTTATTAAGTGATATGATAAAGGTTTATTTCGAGATTCATCAGCGAGTTTGAAACCTTTAGTTACGATTCGGCTTATGGCCTAAAGATGATAAGAAATTTTGGTAGATCGTATTGAAAATTTTATGATACTTTTGAGGAGCTCGAATTTATAGATTTAAATCTTACCGTGATAAAGAACCAAGAAATAAGCAAGGTCACCCTAATGAGATAGAAGTATCCCACATTAGTTGTCATACCACCTATGATTATGATATTGTATATACACAAGTATAGTTAGTCGTCGAACAAGCTATGTGACTATATATTCACTTTGACTTGTTCAACCTTTCCTTAAATCTAGATCTTTTATCGTGACCATCTAATTGTTAGAATCATTCCCTTGACCATACCCTTATCTAAGAGACTATCTTCTCTCTAAAAACTGTGTCTTAAACTTATTTTACCTTGATCTACGAGATTTCCTTAATTATCTTTAATTCATGCTTTAACCTTTTATTTTTGTTTGCATTAATTAGTACCCCATGAACACCCACTTTCTATTTAGATCTTTGTGGTGTCCCCTACCATGACATTGATATTCGGAGCACGAGACCAGCTGTTACCTTCCAACAAATTTCATATACAATACATAGACGAGCCCACCTTCATGAAGGTATATCCTGTCCCACTAAAACATGCCCCTTTGTGCTCTATTTTCATGATACGACTTTCGAGTCATAAAGACTAAACTATAACCATTACCATTTTATCGAATTATTTCCAACTACAAATGAAGACTCAACCTTGACTCAATTCTTTTGACCTGATATGTGACTGTGTTCTACTTAATTCCTTAAATGCTTAATCTTGTGCTTTATCTTGATTGCTTGACCCATTGTCCCATCACACTGCTGGTTTAACTCTTGTAAGTTGGGTAGAATATCTCACGACCTAACAAACCCTTTGTCCTTGTAAGTTGGCCCATTCCATGGTCACACCCGATTTTAATAATCGACATAACCTTAAAGTCAATACACAAAATATACGAACTGCTGCTAACCATTTCAGGACGTCTAAAATCAATATCAACGAGCATCGTATTGCATCATCAAGCATATACACATCATCAAATCTGAAGATTACTTTCATTGGGATCCAGTCCAAGTCTTTTTACAATTTATTCTGTATTTTATTTTTATTGAGTCTAGGACATAAATTGTAAGATCGACTAGGTAATACTGGCTTAGGTTAATCTCAGTCCACATTTCTAAAAAGCCTACCTATTCCCAATTCATTTCTACCAAAAGTTCAAAATCAGTTTTGAAACATAATTTGACAAATATTTCAAATTTCTTCCAGACAGAACTCAAACCGAGTTCGGCCCGAGTTCGGTCCGAACTCTGACCGAGTTCAGTCAGTTTGAATTCAAATATTCGTTGCCTCCAAATCTGTAAGCAACGTACATATGCGAAATATTTGCATCAGAACTCTGCCAGAACTCTGCCCGAGTTCGGTCTCAGAAAACACCTATAAATAGGAGAGAGTTTTTCATTTCAATTCATTAATTCATTCATTCTTTATCTTCTCTTCTATTCAAAAAGTGTTTTCACCTGATCAAAAGCTTTCAAATCACATCTATACTTCTCTTATCCAAAAGCCAGTAATATCTACTTTGATCTAGAGTTTTTTGGTATTCAAGTATTGTAAAGAGGTTGTCCAGTTTACAGCAACTATCCTTATTGTGGAGCCGGTCGTGCGCTCGTCACCAAGCCCGATGTTATGAAGTTGGTCGTGTTATGAAGTTGGTCGTGCACTTGTCACCCAAGCACAGTGTTGTAAGAGACTACAAGTTCTTATTTAGCTTGTGCCTTAGTGGATTAACATAGAGCAAGAGTACTCGAGACTGGATTAGTCCTCTCAGAGGGATACCAGTATACAACGCTGTGTCACTGAGTTTGATCTCTCTATCTCTTGCTATATTTATTTACTGTCTCTTATTTACTGCCATAATTATAGCTTAATTTCTTAAATTGGTAATTATTTTTTGCTGCACACACACACACTCTATTCACCCCCCCTCTAGAGGTGCTCAACGGTCCTACAATTGGTATTAAAGCAGGTTATATTCTAATATAATAAACCTCAGAGAGTATATATGGCAGCCATGAAATCAATATTCAACGGTGAAGGACAATCCACAAATAGACCCCCACTATTTGATGGTACAAACTATACCTACTGGAAAGCACGAATGACTTTCTTCTTAAAGTCTCTTGACTTTGATCTTTGGTCTATAGTCATTGATGGTTATAAGAAACCAGCACCCATAGTGGTTGAAGGCCAGCTTGTAGACAAGCCTCATGACAAGTATACAGAAGCTGAAAAAGCTAAGGCTAGTATAGATTCTCGTGCCATCAATGCACTGTTCTGTGCAATTAACAAAACGGAGTTCAACAGAGTTTCAACCTGTGAAACGTCTCATGAGATTTGGAAACTTTTTGAGGTAACTCATGAAGGTACTTCCCAAGTGAAGGAATCCAAAATCAGTAGACTGACACAGGAATATGAATCTTTTAAGATAAAACCCGGTGAGTCAATTACACAGATGTTTACACGTTTCCTTGATATTATTAATCCTTTGCAATCTCTTGGTAAAAATTATAGTAATCATGAGAAGATTAGAAAGGTGCTACCGGCTCTAACCAAGAACTGGAACCTAAGGGCAACAGCGATCATTGAAGGAAACGATCTCACTACCATGTCTCTGGAAACACTGATGGGCAAGCTCATGACCCATGAGCTTGATCTACAAGAGTTTGAAGAAGCGACCCCAAAAGAAAAGTCGATTGCCTTTAAAGCTCAAGCCAGAAAATCTACATGCCATGATTCTGATGATGAATCATCAAGTGATGATGAAAAAGCCCTACTAGTGAAGAACTTTAGAAAATTCCTGAAATTTGAGAAATCAAATGGAAGGAAGAAAGATATCCAAGAAAGCAATGAAGAAGAAACCATATGCTTTGGATGCAAGAAGTCAGGGCACATGAAGAAGGATTGTCCAACCTCAAAGAAAAGCAGTCCATATGACAGATCAAGATCAAACAGAAAAGCTACTACCAGCCGAAAGTATGCTAACACAAGCATCTGGCATGAGAGTGATGCCAGTGATACAGTGGAAGAAGACAGACCCTGCGGTAATGCAAATATCTGTCTTATGGTATTTGATAAGGTATCATCAAACCCTCTATATGATAATTTTACTTTCGATGAATTAGAGAATGCTTTAATCAATTACTTAAAGATTACAGAACTGTACTTGACAAGTATAAACAATCTCGAAAAGAGATTTAGGCATACACAACCGAGATAGCTAGACCGTCCAACCTTATTGAAGATACTAAAGAGACGTCTACTACCGGTAACACGGAAGAGATAGCCAAAATCAAAGTAGACTATCATGAGGCTGTCCTCAAGATTGAAAAGAAAGAAAGAGACTATGTCAAAATACAAAAGCTATATAACATAGAGAAGAAGAAGCACTTAGTCACAGAACAAAGACTCTCAGATATGACTGCTAGATATGAAAAGTCTGTTGCGATTTCTAAAAAGTTAGAAATCAAGTTAGGCAAACAGGTAATACATGTGACACAGCCTAAGTCTAGTCCTAATGCCAAGCATACACCTAAGAGGACTAAACATCAGAAAGCATGAAAGAAACACGACTATTATCATGCTTTCACTTATAGGTTCTCCAAGAAACCAAACAAGCATGTCAACACAGTTTCAACTACTACTGGTTCTAAACTAACTTGCACATATTGTGTACACATGGACACATATCTGTCCTGACCCGCACCCACTGTGAGGGTACGAGTGCGTAACAACGCCCAGCCTATGCCACAGTGTCGGCAGTAGAATGCTGTCCTAGGATACTATCTAACCAACAACTCACGCAATTATATAATATACTTGTCAAATCTCAACTCCGAACGGAGGACAAGTATAGGTATAATGAAATCTCAATTATAGTCTAAGCACGATAAGATAACACAGAAGAAATAACTAAGAAATAGAAAGACAACTACTAAAATAATAACAACTCTCAACAATCTCAAATACTACACAAGTCTCAAGTCAATACAACAAGTTCATCATGAAAAATAGATGCTAGTCTACTAAACTTAATCCCGATCACTCCTGAGTGTCGGGGCCAAAGGTAGCCATCCCGTCTCTGGGTCCAAAATATGTAGGGCATGTATCCTCAGCGCAAGTATCTGTAATATTTTCAACAGGTCCAGTCAGGACAGGAACGAGTACAAATCATCAAGAATTCCCAAGTAAATGACAGAGAACTATAAACAGTTATAGATAGTTATATCGATAAATTATGGCAGTTTATACGAGTAATGATGTAGAGAATAGTTAAGGTACAAGGCAAGTAAAGTAACTAAACAAGAAGAAAAACATGGCAATGAAGACTGTAAAATATAATCTAGCTGAACCAGAGTAGCATGATATAAGTCCCGGCAGTATAATAAGAGTCATGTATGAGTCCAGACAATGTAATCTAATACCAGGTGATTCCAACACAAGATGAGTCCGGTATAAGGTGAGTCCAGTCAGTGATCAAAGGTTCTTGGATGAGTCCAGACTATACTCTAACAGTGTGTTTTAAAATATCGGGATCGACATGTGAACGGTTGTAGGTAATACGGTACACCGCACACTTGGCCAAGTGTGGGATGGCTATCATTCCAGTATAATTCCAAGGGAGTGGTTCCAGTATTTGGGTATGTTCACATGTCTACTCCAATATTTCCCCGCCCAACAAGTACAAGTGAATCCAGAACCCGACACGAATAAATACAAGTCCAGCCAGAACACGAATGATACTAGTAAGTGATTCCAGGGTGATTCCAGTAGGTAATTCCAGTAGGTGAATCCAGAAATAGAGGCCAGACATGAATAAATGAGTGTCACATGAAATGGATCCAGTAATATCAAATCGAGTTTGAAATAGAGAATCAAATAGAACTAACTACAACTGAAGTACAGTAATTGACAAGTAAATGAGATAACTATCAGAGAATGTACTCGCCTGCTACTCTGAAAAGAGTAGTGTAATATCAGATGTCTGTACCGGAGTCACAATATCCTAAACAGAGCAATATGGGTTATAATATGTTTAAAATAAGGTAAATGAAGTCTACGATACAATCTACATAATTTCTAGGTCAATCTAGGTCAAAGTCAACTCTAAGTCGAACCTGGTCAATTACACTAGTCAAACTAGGTCAACTAGGTCAAGCCTAAGCCAAACAAGTCTCACTAAGCCTAACCAGCCTATTCTAGCATACACACACAATTTCTAGGCTATACAAGCCAACTACACTCCTACACTGGCATTCAAGCCACACATACAGGCTATGAGCCATAGGCAATAGGCCATAGGCTAATCTCAAATAGTCCATTACACACTTTTCACACATATACATATTTACATTAAGTTAATATAGTTATCATTCACATATACATACATTAGTATTTATCTAACTTACATAATAGTCACATTCACTCATAGGCCATATTAATAAAATATCACATATAGATAGATATATATATATATATGTATATATATAAAATAAAATATAAATATATATATACATAGAGTGATAGGGTAATGGCATGTGTATGTGTTTGTGTACATGTGTGTGTGTAGAGTGTGTATGGTACATGGCAATATCAGTGAGTGTATGGGCATGTATGTGTAATGGACATAGTACTGTGTCCATGTGAAATAGGTTAGTGCACCATGGAATGTGTGAGCAACTTAGAGTGTGTGTTGCAATCTAGTCTAGAGTGTGAGTGTGGGACATGTTGGCTAGGGTGTGTGTGTATATTAATAGAATAACAGGGCAACCAGATTTTTAGGGTGTGAATGCCAATGCAATGTAATAATGTGTGTGCAATACCATGTAGCTATAGGGTGTTGTGTGGTGGTACAGGATTTAGTGTGTGTGTGTAATCTGAAAACTAACATGTGTTCACAGTAACAGGGAATCCAATAGGGAATGTGTCAACTCAGAAAATAGGTTGTGTGTCAATAGCTTAGGTGTGTTCATATAGAACAGTGAACAAAATCTCAGGAATCTGTTAGATGACAGTTTAAATTAAGTGATGTGTGGATGTGTATATGGGCTGTTCTCAGTTATACAGTTTAGGTAGGGTATCAAGTTAATAGGTTTGTGTGTGTACAATCAATTCAGTGTAATGTGTCCATGAATATAGAATCAGTGAACAATAGGAGTTATCAGTTCTCTGGAACAGGGAACAAATGGCAGATTCCCATTTACATATTCATCCAACCCAAATCGAAAACCATTTATCAAAAGCAATCCTAACTAACAGTTAACTCAACCAATCATTCAACAAACTAAACATGTGATGAATTTATCATGACAAATTTAACATCAGTATTTCAGTGTAAATATACTTTAAAAAAATAGAGAATGATAATTAGGGACTGCGTATCAGTCTACTTCAATAGCAGTTCATTCAATAATCAAAATCCTATTTCTTGTGTTAACAACCTAATCTATCATGAGAATTCATCCTAGCAGTGACTAACACTTGTGTGTGCTTCAGTTATGGCAATTAACATCCAAAAAATTAGTTTAACATTGAATCTAAACTCAGAATTCGAAATTCTGAAAACGTGTATCAGTCAACATATTAAGCATACCATTCCACATTCGAAAATCCAAAAAATGACCAATCGAAACCCCATCTCACATGAATCCATCTTAACTATAAACAATACATGTGTACACGAATCTAATATGTAAATTTGAACACCAAAATCAGTTAAAAATGGGATTGAACTTTCAGAATTCAAAAACAGAAAATAGGTATCAGTCGATAGGGGAAGTCGAAATTCGATCCATAAAAACTTGTTAATATGCAAATTAAACAGTTGGTAAAACATCATACACATGTGCACGTGTCCCAGGAGTATTTTTGTGTCACCCTAGAGCCGGACACAGCGTGTCCATGTCTCAAAACATACACAGACACGCTGTGCACAGGTTGCGTCGTGCACGCGTGCACGTGTGTCTAGTGTACGACATCGGCCACGTGGAGACACGTGACCGTGCACACGTGTACGCCTAGGGTAGGGGTACGTGTCCACATGCCAGTAACGTTTCCATGATATGTGTCATGTCAGTTTTAAAGGCGTGTCAGTAAAGGATTTGCTCGCGTGTACAGTGCATGCGCACGGCCAGTGCGGCCAGTACAGGGAAGATTTCTCCTCGTACACGCAACCACACACCCCTATATTTTGGAAGGATGATGGCAGATGATGCCCCAAGCCCCTCACCAAAAATGGCGTGTCCACGTGTCCTGTGTCGGGAGTTATTGACCCTGTGATGCAGGACACAGTGCAAACCGCACGGGCAGCGTGTTCGTGTCCCCATGTGGACACGACACGAAACTAAAATTAGAAAAAAAACATAGAAATCCCTAAGCAAACCCTAGATCTAGGTTTCTATTCAAATAGATTTACAAAAATCATAATTTGAATTGGTTCGGGCATTTCGTCGAACACCTAGCCTATAGGTTTGATACGTGTCCGATACGGACACGAAACCTAATGCAAATAACATAAAATTTCTACAGTAGCTAAGGGACACATATAACTAAGCTATCATGCACGAAAATTAGGAATAAAACACAATTTGAGGGTTTTACCTATGAGTGTCAATCCTCCAAGAAAGTCCCAAATGGAAGGGTTCCAAATACCAACTCCCAAGCTCCAAATGACAACAAAACTGAGATGATCCTCCAAAAACAGTAGATAACCAGAAATTAGATCCTAATGCAAAAGACTAGGGTTAAAAGAAATTAAAATAAATTTATTGGGATTTTTGGAAGGGAAGAAAATACCTTTTCTTCAAATTCTAGGTCAAGCTCTAAAAGAGGCAAGAACACCTCAACATGACATTAAATAGGGGGGGTTCTCCTATGGCTGGCCATGGGTGTCTAATTTGGGTTAGGGTTTCATAAATTGGCCCATGGGCTTAAGTCATGAAGTCATAAGCCATTTCATAAAACCATAAGTCATGACTTAATTCCACTAAACTTAATCCTCTCAATCTGAAACTAATCTCTAATGACTAAAATGGGTTAACTCAAGTTAGACTAGGGTTACCATAGCTAGGGTTAGGTTCTAGGCTAGTCTATAAGTCTCTATAAGTCAAAGTCACAGATATCAATCACCAATTCAATAATTAATCAAATAATTCAAATAAGTCAAAATGACCAAATTACCCCTAGGCTAAAAATGATAATTAAATATCCCTAATCACACGGTTAGGCTCTAGGTCAGAGAGTCTCTCGGGTTTCACTAGCAGCACATCAAAATCACAAGTCATGACTTAAAACAGTTTTTAAATAGTTTAAAATAATTAAAAATTACCAAAAATCATAATGTGAAATAAATATCCTTAAATAATAATTATAATTACCAAATTTCAAAATTACCCTCATCTGGAAAATTGGGTGTTACAATCCTACCCACCTTAGAAAAATTTTGTCCTCAAAATTAAGATGATCGTATCCCTACTAGGTCAAACCCCCAACAATCAAGGTCGATAGTTAACATGCTACACAATCCTACTGGTGGTGATATCACGGTCTTGATCAGGGTCACTATACTATCTATCACAGCACAAAAGATCCTGACAGGTACTAATAGAATCACACAAAATGATGGAAAGAAGAACAGGAAAGATAGACCTGCTAACCCGTCACCCGTAGCGTCGTCTACTCGACTGTCAGTGAAAAAGCCCTGCCCCTCGGGGGCGTATCCCTCTGATGGTGCAGGGCACAGTGCTGCGCTACAGGTTGGCTAGCTCTCTCTATCTAATCCATGACACTCAAGTAATATCTACCCTGATATTCCACTCAATTATACTAGGGCACTATCTATATGGTATTTATTCTGCAATCTGATAATCATATCCGTCTATCCAGAACCATGTCACCAGAATCCTCGTCACACCAGTAAGTATGGCTGCGATAATCCATAGAGTCCACAACTAATGTACATACCTCTAGAATCGTGGTATTTAAAATTTTTGTATTGCCGCTAGCTTGGCTGCGAAAAATTTAAATTCCCACACCCAAGAAATACATCCAAAATCAGACTCTATCTTATCGTCCAACCAGCTAATATGGCTGTAGAAGACTCTAGATTCCATGACTGAGGCAACCTAGTCCATGATGTTATCTTGGTAGAAAATCAAGTCAATAATGAATACCAAGAATCAAATTTAATGATAAACAAGGAAGTAGACAGAAACTGTCGGAATCGAATTTCGAGATGGTTTATAATGAGATTCTCAAGGGTCATCCCAGGAATCTTCTCAAGTAGTCCTAACTGTGATTGAGTACCTCTCCGCTAAAGCCTATCTCTTAATCCTATCGCAGGCTCGCAGCAGTACAACTAAGTCACCGTACTACCGCGATATCGTACTAATGCGACTCTCGACCTGCATGGGCCACCACTAAAAACGTGTCACGACCCGCACCCACTGTGAGGGTACAAGTGCGTAACAATGCCCAGCCTACGTCGCAGTGTCGGCGGTAGAACGCTGTCCTAGGATACTATCTAACCAACAACTCACGCAATTATATAATGTACTTGTCAAATATCAACTCTGAACGGAGGACAAGTATAGATATAATGAAATCTCAATCACAGTCTAAGCACGATAAGATAACACAGAAGAAATAACTAAAAAATAGAAAGACAACTACTAAAATAATAACAACTCTCAATAATCTCAAATACTACACAAGTCTCAAATCAATACAACAAGTTCATCATGAAAAACAGATGCTAGTCAACTAAACTAAATTCCGATCACTCCTGAGTGTCGGGGCCAAAGGTAGCCATCCCGTCTCCGGGTCCATAATATGTAGGGCATGTATCCTCAGCACAAGTATCTATAATATTTTTAACAGGTCCAGTCAGGACAGGAACGAGTACAACTCATCAAGAATTCCCAAGTAAATGACAGAGAACTATAAACAGTTATAGACAGTTATATCAATGAATCTTTTGAGCAAACAGGGGCTAGGTATCCATCACTTTCCAGCAGGCTGGGTAAAGGAGAAAAGCATATTAGTTGCCTTCTTCTCCTCTTAGTTATCTGACTTAAGGAAGTAAGCTAGAAAGCCAGTTTAAGTGAGAGGGTAATCCTCTCCAGTGGTAGTTGGACCAGCTTGATAGATAGATTTCGAAGGGAGTTTCCATAGGTTGTGGAGGAGTAATGGGCTGAGGCATGGGCTGAGGGGTAAGTTGAGAGATTGGTCGCAGGATGGATTGTACCGGCTAGATCTACAGAAGCTGTTACGGAATTAATATAGACTGGAAGTTCGAGGGCTTATATTATTATTATTATTGAAACAACTCCGGTCGATCAATCGCTAATGTATTACCTTTGAAACGCTTTCATTGGAACTTCCTTTCCCGATCAATAGTTAGGGCTTTCGCCCAGGAACCAGATGCCCATTCAATAGATTTGTTCGACCTTTCTTTCATTTAGTTTGAACTACCCGACTGATAAGGAAAATAAGGCTAGGAGATGACTTGTAATCGATCCAGCTATTGGAACCAGGACCCGGCCGAGATATTTCATAACATGTGTATCATTCGAAATGCCAGGAGGATGAACTAGACTTTCATCGCCCCACATCGAACAAAAGATCTTTCTACTAATGGTTTCATTCTTCCGGCTATGATACTGGGAAAGAGTCCTATTCTTCTCCTCTCGACCCGACTTTGGGTTATTTTTCACAATCTAGGTCAGTGAACTTCTATTGGTTTCAACGGAGGGTGGTGGGATAGAAAAAGAGAAGTTGGACGAGGACGAATGAGTTCTCTTGAGTTGATCCTGACTAAAGTTTTGAACCCGAGCGCACATACACACGCGCGGGCGCACGCGAACTATGTCGCGGACGTGCGCACGATGATAGGACCCTAAATAACCACAAAAACATAGGTAAGCTCCCTAACAGGGGTTGCCCTCCCTCTGAGCCTTCCCGTCTAGTTAGTTGTGCTGCACATACGCACATGCACACACGGGCGCGGGTACGCACATGCGTACGTACACACAGGTAAGTCGTAAAGCTGAAGATGAGGCAGTTTATACGAGTAATGATGTAGAGAATAGTTAAGGTACATGGCAAGTAAAGTAACTAAATAATAAGAGAAACATGGCAATGAAGACTGTAAAATATAATCTAACTGAACCAGAGTAGCATGATATGAGTCCAAGCAGTATAATAAGAGTCATGTGTGAGTCCAGACAATGTAATCTAATACCAGGAGATTCCAGCACAAGATGAGTCTGGTATAAGGTGAGTCCAGTCAGTGATCAAAGGTTCCAGGGTGAGTCCAGACTATACTCTAACAGTATGTTTTAAAATATCAGGATCGACATGTGAACGGCTGTAGGTAATACGACACACCACACAAACGGCCAAGTGTGGGATGGCTATCATTCCAGTATAATTCCAAGGGAGTGGTTCCAGTATTTGGGTATGTTCATATGTCTACTCCAATATTTCCCCGTCCAACAAGTACAAGTAAATCCAGAACCCGACACGAATAAATACAAGTCCAGCCAGAACACGAATGATACCAGTAAGTGATTCCAGGGTGATTCCAGTAGGTGATTCCAGTAGGTGATTCCAGAAATAGAGGCCAGACATGAATAAATGAGTGTCGCATGAAATGGATCCAGTAATATCAAATCGTGTTTGAAACAGAGAATCAAATAGAACTAACTACAACTGAAGTACAGTAATTGACAAGTAAATGAGAGAACTATCAGAGAATGTACTCGCCTGCTACTCTGAAAAGAGTAGTGTAATATCAGATGTCTGCACCGGAGTCACAATGTCCTAAATAGAGGAATATGGGTTATAATATGTTTAAAATAAGGTAAATGAAGTCTACGATGCAATCTACATGATTTCTAGGTCAATCTGGGTCAAAGTCAACTCTAAGTCGAACCTGGTCAATTACACTAGTCAAACTAGGTCAACTAGGTCAAGCCTAAGCCAAACAAATCTCACTAAGCCTAACCAGCCTATTCTAGCATACACACACAATTTCTAGGCTATACAAACCAACTACCCTCCTACACTGGCATTCAAGCCACACACACAGGCTATGAGCCATAGGCTATAGGCCATATGCTTATCTCACATAGTCCATTACACACTTTTCACACATATACATATTTACATTAAGTTAATATAGTTATCATTCACATATACATACATTTGTATTTATCTAACTTACATAATAGTCACATTCACTCATAGGCCATATTAATAAAATATCACATATAGATATACACATGTATATATATATATATATATATATATATATATATATATATATATATATATATATATATATATATAAAATATATATATATATTTTTTTTATATATATACATGTATATATATATATATATATATATATATATATATATATATATATATATATATATATATATATATATATAAATATATATATATATATTTTTTACACTAGTCAAACTAGGTCAACTAAGTCAACTCTAAGTCGAACCTGGTCAATTACACTAGTCAAACTAGGTCAACTAGGTCAAGCCTAAGCCAAACAAATCTCACTAAGCCTAACCAGCCTATTCTAGCATACACACACAATTTCTAGGCTATACAAACCAACTACCCTCCTACACTGGCATTCAAGCCACACACACAGGCTATGAGCCATAGGCTATAGGCCATATGCTTATCTCACATAGTCCATTACACACTTTTCACACATATACATATTTACATTAAGTTAATATAGTTATCATTCACATATACATACATTTGTATTTATCTAACTTACATAATAGTCACATTCACTCATAGGCCATATTAATAAAATATCACATATAGATATACACATGTATATATATATATATATATATATATATATATATATATATATATATATATATATATATATATATATATATAAAATATATATATTTTTTTTATATATATACATATATATATATATATATATATATATATATATATATATATATATATATATATATATATATATATATATATATATATTATATATATATATATATAAATATATATATATATATATATATATATAAAATATATATATATATATATATATATATATTTATATATATATATATATATATATATATATATATATATATATATATATATATATATATATATATATATATATATATATATATATATAAAGAGGAAGGATAGGCATCCCCACAATTTTTGCATCCCCATGCATCCCCATGTTCACATCCGTTGGATGTGCTTTAAGTCATCTAATCTTAACCATTGGTAAATCAACGGTTAAGATTAGATGACTTAAAGCACCATCCAACGATGCAAATAGGGGGGATGCATGGGGATGCAAAAATTGTGGGGATGCCTATCATTTCTCATATATAATATATATATATATATATATATATATATATATATATATATATATATATATATATATATATATATATATATAGTGATAGGGTAATGGCATGTGTGTGTGTTTGTGTACATGTGTGTGTGTAGAGTGTGTATGGTACATGGCAATATCAGTGAGTGTATGGACATTTATGTATAATGGACATAGTGTTGTGTCCATGTGAAATTGGTTAGTCCACCATGGAATGTGTGAGCAACTTAAAGCGTGTGTTGCAATCTAGTCTAGAGTGTGAGTGTGGGACATGTTGGCTAGGGTGTGTGTGTATATCAATAGGATAACAGGGCAACCAGATTTTTAGGTTGTGAATAACAGTGCAATGCAATAATGTGTGTGCAATACCATGTAGCTATAGGGTATTATGTGGTGGTACAGGATTTAGTGTGTGTGTGTAATATGAAAACTAACATGTGTTCACAGTGACAGGGAATCAAATAGGGAATGTGTCAACTCAAAAAATGGGTTGTGTGTCAATAGCTTAGGTGTGTTCATATAGAACAGTGAACAAAATCTCAGGAATCTGGTAGATGACAGTTCAAATTAAGTGATGTGTGGATGTGTATATGGGCTGTTCTCAGTTATACAGTTTAGGTAGGGTGTCAAGTGAATAGGTTTGTGTGTGTACAATCAATTCAGTGTAATGTGTCCATGAATATAGAATCAGTGAACAATAGGAGTTATCAGTTCTCTGGAACAGGGAACAAATGGCATATTTCCATTATATATTCATCCAACCCAAATCGAAAACCATTTATCAAAAGCAATCCTAACTAACAGTTAACTCAACCAATCATTCAACAAACTAAACATGTGATGAATTTATCATGACAAATTTAACATCAGTATTTCAGTGTAAATATACTTTAAAAAAATAGAGAATGAGAATTAGGGACTGCGTATCAGTCTACTTCAATAGCAGTTCATTCAACAATCAATATCCTATTTCTTATGTTAACAACCTAATCTATCATGAGAATTCATCCTAGCAGTGACTAACACTTGTGTGTGACTCAATTATGGCAATTAACATCCATAAAATCAGTTTAACATTGAATCTAAACTCAGAATTCAAAATTCTGAAAACGTGTATCAGTCAACATATTAAGCATACCATTCCACATTCGAAAATCCAAACAATGACCAATCGAAACCCCATCTCACATGAATCCATCTTAACTATAAATAATACATGTGTACACGAATCTAACATGTAAATTTGAACTCCAAAATCAGTTAAAAATGGGATTTAACTTTCATAATTCAAAAACAGGAAATAGGTATCAGTCGATAGGGGAAGTCAAAATTCGATCCATAAAAACTTGTTAATATGCAAATTAAACAGTTGGTAAAACACCATAAACATGTGCACGTGTCCCAGGAGTGTTTTCGTGTCATCCTAGAGCCGGACACAGCGTGTCCACGTCTCAAAACACGCACAGACACGCTGTGCACAGGCTGCATCGTGCATGCATGCACGTGTGTCTAGTGCATGACACAGGCCACGTGGAGACACGTGACCGTGCATACGTGTACGCCTAGGGTAGGGGTACGTATCCACGTGCCTGCAATGTGTCCATGACACGTGTCGTGTCAGTTTTAAAGCCGTGTCAGTGAAGGATTTGCTCGCGTGTACAGTGCGCACGCACGGCCAGTGCGGCCAGTACGGGGAGGATTTCTCCTCGGACACGCAACCACACGCCCCCATATTTTGGGAGGATGATGGCAAATGATGTCCCAAGCCCCTCGCCAAAAATGGCGTGTCCACGTGTCCTGTGTCGGGAGTTATTGACCCCGTGATGCAGGACACAGTGCACACCGCACGGGCAGCGTATTCGTGTCCCCGTGTGGATACGACACGAAACTAAAATTAGGACAAAAACACATAAATCCCTAAGCAAACCCTAGATTTAGGTTTCTATTCAAATAGATTTGCAAAAACAGCAATTTGAATTGGTTCGGGCATTTCGTCGAACACCTAGCCTATAAGTTTGATATGTGTCCGATACGGACACGAAACCTAATGCAAATGACAGAAAATTTCTACAGTAGCTAGGGGGCACCTATACTTAAGCTATCATGCACTAAAATTAGGCATAAAACATAATTTGAGGGTTTTACCTATGAGTGTCAATCCTCCAAGAAAGCTCCAAATGGAAGGGTTCCAAATACCAACACTCAAGCTCCAAATGACAACAAAACTGAGATGATCCTCTAAAAATAGTAGATAACCAAAAATTAGATCATAAACCAAAAGACTAGGGTTAAAAAGGAATTAAATAAATTTATTGGGATTTTTGGAAGGAAAGAAAATACATTTTCTTCTAATTCTAGGTCAATCTCTAAGAGAGGCAAGAACACCTCAACATGACATTAAATAGGGGGGTTCTCCTATGGCTGGCCATGGGTGTCTAATTTGGGTTAGGGTTTCATAAATTGGCCCATGGGCTTAAGTCATTATTATTTAAGTCATGAAGTCATAAGCCATTTCATAAAACCATAAGTCATGACTTAATTCCACTAAACTTAATCCTCTCATTCTAAAACTAATCTCTAATGACTAAAATGGGTTAACTCAAGTTAGACTAGGGTTACCATATCTAGGGTTAGGTTCTAGGCTAGTCTGCAAGTCTCTATAAGTCAAAGTTACAGATATCAATCACCAATTCAATAATTAATTAAATAATTCAAATAAGTCAAAATGACCAAATTATCCCTAGGCTAAAAATGATAGTTAAATATTCTTAATCACATGGTTAGGCTCTAGGTCAGACAGTCTCTCGGGTTTCACTAGTAGCACATCAAAATCACAAGTCATGACTTAAAACAGTTTTTAAATAGTTTAAAATAATTAAAAATCACCAAAAATCAAAATGTGAAATAAATATCCATAAATAATAATTATAATTGCAAAAATTCAAAATTACCCTCATCTGAAAAACTGGGTGTTATATATCACAGTATTGCTTAGCAAAGAAACTTGTTAAAAATTACACTTTGTTTTGGAGACCTAATACTAATCAAAATGGACCCTTCAGTAAATGGGTACCAAAGGATTCATCTACTTGTCTTGTAGGTGGACCCTCAACCCTCTCATGCTAAAAGCAAGTAGATTCTCGATAGCGGATGTTCGTGGCACATGACCGGTGAGGCATCTTTGTTCGCTACGCTATCGATGAAGAAAGAATGATACGTCTCCTTCAGAAATAACTTGACAGGTAATATTATTGGTAATGGCACTGTCGGTATTTTTCTTTATCCAGTAATAAAGGATGTTTCTCTAATCACAGAATTGAAACATAACCTACTAAGCATAAGTCATTTGGCTGATAATGGTTATGGTATCAATTTTGTAAAAGATAAATGTACCATATATGATATGTCATCTGGTGATCCCGTATATAAAGGGATTAGAGAAGACAACATTTATGTTTTCTTTTTGGAGAGTACCAATAATGCAGGTAGATGCCTAGTAGCTAATCTAGATGAAAGTTGGCTATGGCACATGAGACTAGGATATACAAATATGGACATTATCTCACGACTCAGTACTAAAAAGTTGGTAAAAGGACTTCCGGAGATTCCATTCAAGAGAGATATGGTATGTACTAACTGTGAAAAGAACAAAGCACATAGGTCTACATTTAAATCCATCAACGCTGTAAGTACTTCTAGACCTTTGTAGTTGATTCATATAGATTTATTTGGTCCTAGTAGAGTCGCCAGTCTTGGCGGTAAGCTCTACACTTTTGTTATTGTTGATGATTTCTCTCGATTTACTTGGGTTTACTTTTTATCAAACAAAAATGATGCTATTTTTGAATTTCAGATATTTTGCAAAAAGGTTCAAAACGAAAAAGGCTTCATGATTACTCGTATCCGAAGTGATTATGGTGGCTAATTCGTAAATTCGAATTTTAAAAAGTTTTGTGATGATAGTAGATATTACCACAAATTTTCTTGTCCTAGAACTCTCCAACAGAATGGTGTTATGGAGCAGAAGAACCGTACTCTAAGCGAAATGGCTAGAGTCATGCTGAATCAGCATAATCTTCCTAAGTATTTTTGGGCAGAAGCTGTTAGTACAGCCTGTCATGTTTTGAATAGGGTGTTAATTTGACCTATCTCGAAGAAAACACCATATGAACTTTGGTTTGGAAGGATTCCAAACATCTCTGTTTTCAAAGTTTTTGGTTGTCGTTGTTTTATCCTGGACACCAAGGATAACTTGGGAAAGTTTGACTCTAAAGCAGATGAAGGAATATTTCTCGGATATGCTGCTAAGAGTAAAGGATATAGAATTTTCAATAAAAGGTCTATGATTGTTGAAGAATCAATTAACGTTACTTTTAATGAGCTCAATAGTCACAGATCCAGCGACAGTGATGATGAAGATGTACAAGCAAGCACCGAAAAAAGTTCTGTGGAAGATCTGACTCAAAAATTTGATTCACTAAAATTCTTGCCATATTATCCAGAGACACTCATCATAGGTGATGTATCAAAAGGTGTAAGTACACGCTCCTCTCTTAGGGATTCTGAAATAGCAGCAAATGTAGCTTTCATTTCTCAAATAGAACCTAAGAACATTGAAGATGCTTTTTCTGATGAGTTTTGGATTGATGCCATGCAAGAGGAACTAAATCAATTTTAGAGAAACCAAATTTGGGAACTTATTCCTAAACCTGTTGGTCAATCGATAATTGGTACCAAATGGGTGTTCCAAAATAAACTTAGTAAAGATGGACAAGTTCTATGCAACAAAGCAAGTCTAGTGGCACAAGGTTATAATCAAGAAGAATGTATTGATTATGATGAGACATATGCTCCTGTTGCTAGACTAGAAGCCATCCGCATATTTTGTGCATTTACATGTTTTAATGATTTTAAACTATTTCAAATGGACGTAAAAAGTGCATTTTTAAATGGATTTTAAAAGAGAAAGTTTTTGTGAAACAACCCCCTGGTTTTAAAGATTTTCAAAAACCTGATTACGTCTTCAAGCTTAATAAAGCACTATATGGACTCAACAGGCACCTCGTGCTTGGTATGAACGCCTAAGTGCCTTCTTACTTGATAATAGTTTTTCAAAAGGAAGAATTGATACAACGTTGTTTATCAAATCTTCAAATAATGATATTCTTCTTGTGCAAATATATGTAGATGACATTATCTTCGGTTCTACTAATGAAAAACTTTGTCAAGATTTTGCTAAGTGCATACAGAGTGAATTTGAGATGAGTATGATGGGAGAGCTAAACTTCTTCCTAGGACTTCAGATCAAACAACACTCAAAGGGAATATTCATCAACCAAGCCAAGTACACGAAGGACATACTGAAAAAATACAACTTCGATAATGTAAAGCCAATCGAAACCCCAATGGCTACATCTACAAAGCTTGATTCTAATGAAAGTACCAAACCTGTCGACCAGCGTAAGTATCGAGATATGATTGGTAGTTTATTGTATTTAACTGCTAGTCGCCCAGATCTTATGTTCAGTGTTTGCATCTGTGCACGATATCAAGCAAATCCTAAAGAATCATACTTAAGTGCCGTTAAGCGTATCTTCCGATACCTTAAAGGAACTTCTACAGTCGGCCTATGGTATCCTAAAACCAAATCCTTTGACCTGATAGGTTACTTGGATACGGATTTTGCAGGATGCAAGGTGGACCGTAAAAGTACTAGGGGTACGTGTCATTTCCTAGGAAAGGCCTTAGTCTCTTGGTTTAGCAAGAAGCAAAATTCTGTAGCATTGTCAACTACTGAGGCTGAATATATCGCCGCAGGACATTGATGTGCTCAAATTTTGTGGATAAAGCAAACCTTAGAAGACTACAATCTGTACTACACTAAGATTCCTATCTATTGTGATAACACTAGCACCATTAATCTAACTAAGAACCCTGTCTGTCACTCACGCACAAAACACATTGAGATACGTCATCACTTTTTACGTGATCACCAACAACACGGGGATATCTGTTTAGAGTTTATTGACACAGATCATCAACTAGCAGACATTTTGACAAAACCACTGGCTGAAGACCGTTTTAACATAATGAGGCGAAAGCTCGATATACTTGAATTTTTAGATTCATAGTGTAGTATGGTAATTAAATTTGATTTTATGACTTAAAACTTTGAAATTTATTTAACTAAAATTATTTTAGGTACAAGCCTAAAAAGGGTCTGTCTGTCACCACGACTATAGTCGAAGCAAAGCGGTATTTAAAAGTTCCTCGGTGAACCTCCGTTAGCTGGGACAGTACCCCTACAGTTAACCCAAAAATAATGCACGTTATTAAATATAGGAGTCAAAAGTCATAAAGTTACAATTCAACTACCAAAACTGTATTTATTACCTTGGAAATGTAAGTAATCGAACTCGGTCCAAACTCTGACCGAGTTCTGACCGAACTCGGACCGAGTTCGGTCGGTGCTGTTCACCTTCCAGAACCGAACAGCCGGCCCTAAACCCTTTATAAACCCCTATTCTTCTCATTGTTTCCACACAACAATTCGAGAAATCCTTCCACTACACCCATAAACTCCTTCCTACTCTTCTTTCCAAGTATTCTAGGAGTTCTAGTGGGCATCAACTCCATCTTCTTCCTCCTCTTTTAAGGTACTTTTATTTTGTTTCTTTTTCATCCATGGCTCCCTAACGTCAGCGACGATCGGTTGATCCTTCACAAGCTGGATCTTCCTCGTCTGACTACGTTCCTACTAGCCTTTTTAGTCCAGCCAGACCAGTAGGCTCAGATGATTTTGACTCCGGCTTATTTTCTGATAAGGAATATTCTGACCGATGGTTTGATTCATTTTTCTATCATAAAATTTGTGCTGGGGCTTTTGTTAACTTCACTATTTTTAATGAATATGCTCCCACGTTTGACCATCTAGGCTACCGAGACTTCTTCGAAGTAGCCAGAAATATTTTTGACAATGCTGTCCGAATGTTTTACTACAACTTGCAGGTAAAACAAAACGAAAACTTTTATTCTTGTGTTGCCGGGCAAGAATTGGAGTTCAGCGCCACTAACATCAGCGAATACTTTTATGTTTCTGATGTAGGTGAAGCTCTTGTTGATATTCACCATATTCAATTTCCAGAAGATGTCACTCTTATCTCTTTCAAGGAACTGATTTTTCATCCACACCCTATTCCTAGAAGGGTCTTCTCAAAAGACCTTAACTAAAAATTTTATGAACTCCATCGTTTCATTTTCTCTGTTCTCCTTCCAAAGAAAGGATCTTCTGATGAGATTACTTTCTTAGAGCTATTTGTTATGCACCATATCCATTTTGGTATTCCTTTCTCTATTCCCAAGACCATGATGGCCTGGATGCTAAACTGCAAAAATACAGGACGCAACCTGGTCTATCCTATGCATTTGGCCTCCATCTTTCGTAGGTTTGATATTGATCTTCAAACCTGTGCCTACTCCTCCACTCCCATAGAGCTTACCAGTTTTCCAGATGAGGGTAATTTTGAAATTTTGTAATTATAATTATTATTATTGATATTTATTTCATATTATAATTTTTGGTGATTTTTTAATAATTTTTAAACTATTTAAAAACTGCTTTAAGTCATGACTTGTGATTTTGATGTGCTGCCAGTGAAACCCTAGAGACTGCATGACCTAGAGCCTAACCATGTTATTAGGATGATTTAATTATCATTTTTAGCCTAGGGGTAATTTGGTTATTTTTGACTTATTTGAATTATTTGATTATTTATTAGATTAGTGATTCCTAGTTTGGGCTTTGACTAGTTTGAGACTTGTAGACTAGCCTAGAAGCTAACCCTAGCCATTGTGACCCTAGTCTAACCTAGGTTAACCTATTTTAGTCATTAGAAATTAGTTATGGAATAGGAAGATTAAGTTTAAGTGGAATGGGTTCATGACTTATGACTTAACTCAATGACTTGTGATTTTTCCAATTCATGACTTATGAAATTGAGCCATAGGCCCATGACTTAAGCCCAAACCCTAACAAGCCCACCCATGGCAGCCAAACTAGGGTTTTCCACCCCTATTTAATGCTTCTTCCATTTGTTCTTGCCTCTTTTATTAAATTTTCCAAGTTTTGAAGAAAGAGGTTTGTCCATTCTTCCCCAACCTATAGATTATTCATTTTAAATCCTTTTCCACTCTAGTTTCTTGCATCAGAGCCTAATACTCTCTTATTTTCTGATTTTGGAGTTTAATCCCAGCTTTGGAATAATTTGGGAGCATTTTGCTAGCAAGGAGGAACCCCCCATTTGGAGCTTTTTCTTGCTATTTACATCCACAGGTAAAACACCTCTAATTGTGTTAAATTTTTGTTTTCTTTACATTTAGGGCTAGATCTAGGAGTCTCCTAGCTGTCCCTGGAGTTTGAGCCAATTTTGTGTCCGTTTGGTGTCCGTATCGGGCACGTGTCAATGTGTAAGTGTAGGTGTTTGATAGAATGCCCCTTAGGAATTTTTTTTCGATTTTTGAAAGTGTAATTATATGATTTTGTAGATCTAAGGATGTACATTAATTTTTGTGAATGATGATAGGTATTTTGGTGTCGTGTCGTGTCCACACGGGGATACGAACACGCGGGGACTGAACCATATACTGTTGTAGGCCTCAAAAATGAAAGTCACGCTGAGTTGATCAAGACAGAGTCAAAAGTCACGCTCAGTTGATCCAGACAATATAAACAAATCACGCTGGGGAGACAGCTCATAATTTGTCAGAGAGTAATTATGACTGACAGCACAACAGTCGAAGAATGTCTCTTCGTATGCCACGTATGCACAGACTTCGAGTGATCATCGCCGTCTATTGCGTGATTTTTGAAATCTTCTTCAGCAAGACTCAGCCTTCGTCAAGTTGGCGTACCAAAAGGGTTTCTTGTCATTTAATGCGACTGACAAAGCAATCACTGTCAGAGATTTTGTGTCAGTCGAGACACGCCGAATCAAGACAGCTGGCAGTTCTATCTCAAGTCTGTGTGTATTTGTGATCTTCATCTCAAGTTTGCGTGGATTTTGAAGTTTTCTTCCTCAAGTTTGCGTGGATTTTTGAGTTCTTTGCCTCGAAGTCTGCGTGGATCCTGAAGCTTCCTGCCCCAAGTTTGCGTGGATTTTGAAGCTTTCTACACCGAGTTCGCATGGATTTCGTCTTCAACAAGTCTGCGTGGATTTTATCAAATTGGAGTACGTGGCAGCCATGCTATTGATCTCTCGCCTGCGTGTCCTTTAACTTGCACACGACTCATGCATGATTGCCATGTGTCCAACAGTTACAGGCCACGTCTAGTAACTGCTCGCAGCCTTGCGTGTGTTAAATCCTGCGTGATTTTCAACTAGGCACAGGCTGTGAAGACAGTTATCTTTTCAGTTATTATTTTTGACTCTATAAATAGAGTTCTTTTTCTCATTCATTGTACAGATACATTGATATCTACTGTCAAAATTATGAGAGCTTTTCTTCTTCGCATAGTCCAAGGGATAAAGCGATCGTCTTCTAGATCGGATTCCTACAGTTGTAATTTTCCCAGAAACACAACAAATAAAGAGAATTTCTTTATGGAAAACAAATTGGCGACTCTGCTGGGGAAAACCATCTCCTCTTCTGAGATGGCAACAACTCAATGCGACACTTCATCAATCGGTTCGACGAAGAAGGTGATGACGATCAAATTCGATCAACTCGCCTATGAAGAAATACAGCGGGCTAAGGGTGGCAAGCCCACTCCAGCCTCCATCATCACTGTCAAGTCGAAGGGACACTCTGTCTATGTCCCTAAGAATCAGTTGGCAGTCAATGGTGAAGTCTCTGCCACAGTGTCTGCTCCTAACACTGACAAGAGCTCTACTGCAAGCACGCACACTCTTGTATACTCGAAGATGACAGCAATCAAAGATCACGCTAACAGTACTGGCTCCTTAGCCAAATCTGTTCCAGTATGTATCTCCAAAGTTGAAAGTCACGTTGACAGTACTGGCTCCTTAGCCAAATCTGTTCTAGCGTGCAAATTCAACTCTAAAAGTCACGCTGACAGTACTGGCTCCTTAGCCAAATCTGTTCCAGCGTGCAAATTCAACTCTAAAAGTCACGCTGATAGTACTGGCTCCTTAGCCAAATCTATTCCAGTGTGTAATCCCACATTCAAAAGTCATGCTGACAGTACTGGTTCCTTAGCCAAATCTGTTCTAGCGTGTAATTCTAAAATCAAAAGTCACGCTAACAGTACTGGTTCTTTAGCCAAATCTGTTTCAGCGTGTATTTCATCAGAGAAGAATAACTCCTTAGTTATCTCTTCTTCTTTACCGAGTTCTACTAGAACTTGGGGTGGTCTTCCACACAAAGTCCCTTCGAAAAGGAATAACTCTTTAGTTGTTTCTTCTGCTCCTGTAGTTTTTACTTCAGGAACAACTTTGACTGATACTTTTGTTAGTCAAAGGAAAGGAGATGGTCTTTTGACTACTCTTCCTTCTGGATATTCTATGTCTCAAAATCTGAATAAGTCTAAGAAGAAATATTCCTTAATATCTTCTCCTATGACTTCTTCAAATTGGGCACAGAATCTGTCCATTAAAGAGGGTCTGTTACCAACTCCTAATCAAAGGAGTGGTTCAACTCTTCCTTCTCTGCAAATATCCAGATCAATGGAAGGAAAACTCCATGTTTCCAAAACCAATATGTTACCTTCCACTGATTTAAGAATAAAACTCAGCACTTCTGGTGTTAAGAAACCATACCAATTGGATATGAAGATAAAAGATCCAGATGCAGAGTATGCAAGAAACTATGTGGCTTATATTAATCACTTTTTATATAATCAAGAGCCATTAAGACCCAAGAACAGGAAATATACTCCTCAATCTTCACAAACAGATTTACGGGAATATCTTCAACAGAAGAGAAGGAGTAATTCTATGTTAAAAGAACATGCTGAATGTGACTTCTATCCAAGAGTCATAATTCACTGCAGGTGTCAATCAATGGTTCAAGACCATGGTGATCATGAATGTGACTTCCAGCCAAGAATCACAATACAATGCAGATGTCAAACTAAACGACAGTCTGTCTTCAATAGGATTCAGTATGAACCTATACCTGATAAAGATGAGCCTTTGTTTGCCTCTGTCAACATGACTTCTCGGGACACCGGGGGTAGAGTTGATAGTCCAGATGGAGTATATAGAAACACCAGAGCAAGAGTCCTGGCTTCTAGTCAAAGAAATTTGATCCCTGAAATTGATTCTGAATTCCTTGGAGAATTTAACTTCCCACCTCTTCCTACTGGGGGTAATTCTCCTATAGTTGACTTTGATGCACGAAGCAATGATTCAGAACATACAACATCCACTAGTTCATCAATAATCCCTCATACAGTCACGACTTACATGGTTGATGGGAATACTGATGAACCTTCTTCTTCCTTGACTCCTCAAGATCAAAGAATTGCTTCTTTGGAACAGCAAATGAAGTCTATGACTGACACAATGAAGTCGATGTATGAACTCATGACAGCTCAGTTGCAAAATCGATAGACTGTACCAGATGCCATACCAGTTGATACTGATATAAGTCCAGTACAATTTCCTCCAGCAGTACAATCCAATACTCCTGGACCAGCTCAACTAAATCCTAGTCTCTCTGGAGCTGGGGGTAGTGTTTACAATGCTGTTCCTCCTCCTAACTATTCTCTACAAGCCACAACTCCACAATCTTCGGGAGTTGTCTCTGAAGAATTGAAGAATCTCAAAACTCAATTCGAGGCATTCAAACAAAAGGATGGTTTACAAAGGTTAGGCATCAAGCAGCCTTATCCGATAGAATGGAAGCAAGTATCATATCCTCCTAAATACAAGCCTCCTACTATCTCATTCTATGATGGAACCACTTCTCCAAGTCAGTTTATCAATCACTTTGAAGTGATGACTGATCAACTGCAACCAAGTGATGCCCTCCTTACTCGGATATTTATTGGATGTCTCAAGGGAATGGCTTATGAATGGTATAGGAGTCTCCCAGATGGGAACATTACCTCATTTGCTGGTTTCAAACAGATATTTCTTGAAAGGTTCTATGAAGGGCTGAATGACATGACTATGTCTGCTCTTATTAGAATCAAGCAGAAAAATAATGAATCCACAGAGGAATACATTGAACGGTTTCGAAGAGAAGCTCTGAAGATGCCTCTTGGAACTCCTGATGCTGTCACCATTGACACGTGCAAATCAAACTTGTTGCCTGTAACTCCACTTCCCGGATTTTCTTTTTTTTAATAAATAATGAGATTCTAGTTATTAAACAATTGGTATTATTTAAGCTTTGAATAATAAAATAGTTTTAAATAATAATTTAGCTTACATTTAATTTTTGGATGATAAGATTTTGGAGGGAATTAATTTTTGGACAACTTTTCAAATTTGAAAAGTTGTTATAACCACTTTGGGCCCACCATGTGGGTTCTCAACTGATTTTAAATCAATTTTCTGTAATATTGAAACAGCAAGGGGCTGTTTTATTAATTTCTCTTGGCGGAAAGGGGGTTTTACCATTTCTGTGAGCTGGGGGGGTTTTTTGTAAGAATGCCAAAACTTTTCCTTTATATCTTGTTCTGAAGAGAGAGAGAGTCATTCTCTCCCTTTTCCCAACGTTCTCTAATTTTTCCTTCAGTCTCTCGAGAACACTCGAGTGCCTCGGGTTCCCCAGTTCTCTCGAGCCCTCCGCCTTTTCCCTGGCGGCGACGACACCACCGCAGCGGCGACTTCGACGAGTGGCAGCGAGCGACGGCGACACCTGACCATTCTCCACGACAGCGGCGATTCTTCGACGACTACTCCGAGTCCAGACGGCGGCGAGGCTCAGCTCAGGGTGGCGTTCGTCTTTGCGACAGTAGCTAGACGACTCTCGATGAGCAGATCTTGACGTTCTTTCCTTTCTCCTGTCCATCCACAGTAAGTCTCCACCCGTACTCTGTGAGATCTAAAATTTTGTTGTTGCTGTTCGGTTCTTCAAATTTTGGGGTGGTCATTGCTTTGTTCTTTTCGTGGAATTTATCACCAGGAATCGATCTGTGCGATCTTGGAATTTCTGGATAGATCTGGTTGGGAACTCTTTCACTAAGAGAGGCGATGTCTGATCTGTGAGTTGTTTTCTATTTTATTTTTGTTCGTTCCATACAGTTGGGGGATTCCCTTGAGTTCTTACAAATCTTGGTGTTTGAATGATTTCAAACAGGGTGTCTTAGATCGGATGAGTGGATTATTTTTGAACATTGATCATAGTCGGTTTTCCTATTTTGTAAGTATCTATCCATCCTCTGTTCCTTATTTTTGAGTAGGCTATTAGAAGGCAAGGTCCTTCCTACTAGTTGTTTATGGATTGAATGCATTCCAGTGAAGGGAATTGGTGTTTGGGAGTACTGTCGAGCAGTAGTGTAGTGTATACGACCAGGGAGCTTCTCGTTGAGGTAAACTCTATTTTGATCTCTTTCAAATTTTGTGTTTACAGTTGCTTCTGCTGAGTTTTCGTTATGTTGTTGTTCGAGCATTGTGTCGACTCTTTGGAATTGGATCGTGTCTGGAGTTTCTGCCGATTCGTGTTTGTGTTTGATTGATGTGTTCGTGTTTGGTTGAGCTGTTCATATCCAAGTGGATTGTGTCTGGGAGTGAGGTGTCGGTTGTGTTCTCTTGTTCGAATCTGTCATGAAGACCTTGTTCGTGATGTTCGTAGCCAAGTGTTGCTCGTGTCCGGGATGTGTGCATATGTCAGGGTCGGATTAACAAGGAGCTGGAGTCTTATTTAATTTGAATGTATATAATTTCGTTTTGAGTAGTTATACTAGTATGTTCTGAAGAATCAGATTTATATTCCGAAATCTTTTGATGTTGAGTTTTTCTTTTCTTCAGATTTCGTGTGGTTGTAAATTTTAAATTTGTTTTAGTATGATCTGTGGGTTGTGTTGAAGAGTGAGTTTCTCCTTTGAAATCTATGTTGTGGAGGAGAACATGGTTGAGAGTTGAGTGTTTTTGTCACTTTTCTTCTGTTGTTTGGATTTTGCATTATGAGTCATTTTATATTATAAGTCATTTTGATCTCATAAGTTATCCCTGATTAATTCTTACTGGGAGTAGTGTAGTCCTTAGACTATAGTACCTTGAAGGTTTGGTTGTCCATTTCTGGAGGATACGCTGGATTTGAATTAAACTCTTAGTGCTGAATATTAATCTGGGATTGGGAGACTTGAGTTTATATTTTCTTGTCATTCTTTTCTGTTGGCAGTAATCTGGGATTGGGAGACTGGGGGCTTTTTGCTGCATTATTTTTTATGTGTAAAAATTTATGGTGTTGGAATAAGTGTATGGCAAGACTTAGAGTAATTCTTGGGAATTTTAGATGCTAGAGTGGTAGGATTTGGTTTTATGTCTTATTACCATTGAGAGTAATAAGCCTTCATAAAAATTCTGCTAATAATAATACTGCATTATAATATAGTTTCCAAAAGCAAATATTATCTTACTTAGATTTTGTCAAACTGAATGATTGTTCTTACTTAATTAACATTGTAGGACTGGATGTTTTATCAATAAGTGTATGTTATATAATCTAAGGTTTTAAGTTAAGGGCCATTATCTCCTAAGAGATTAAATTAGAATTATTATAAAGTAGAACTACAATACCAATTTAGAGATTATGTTAGTTCATAACCAACTTGTATAAATTATAAATACAGGAAGACATCCAGTTCTTGATTACCAGTACTTTCCGGAGCCAGGCAAGTACTTTCTATGGTTTTGTACATTTACATTCCTGTACTCTTTTCTTGTGACACTGTTATAGCACGACATCATGTATTCCTGTATTCTGGTACTCCTGTTCTTGTACTTGTTAGTGTCGGGTGGGGAAATACACTAGCCATGTGACCAAACCCGGTTACTATATTCCTGTACCTAGCTTAGGCCTCGCACTGTGCACGCGGGTCCTAAGTCGTACCATATTCATGTACTCCTGTGCATGTTCCTGTACTTACCCTAGCCGGTCACATGGACTAGATGTATTTCGATATTGTGCACATCATGTCCGGTACTGCAGGATCATAGTTTCATTCCTGTACTTTACATTCCTGTACGTTACATTTCCTGTACTTTACATTCATGTACTATAGTTCCTGTACTTTACATTTCATGTACCATATCTCTTGTACTCAGTTTCTGTACCACCTTCCTGTATTTACCTGTTCATTCCTGTATTTCATTTCCTGTACATCTTGTATTCATTCATGTTCATGTTTCATTACCTAGAACTGTACTTTGCTCCGCTCCTGAATAGGATATGTTGCAGGTGAGATGGAGGCTATTTGTGACACCTTCTATGGACGGGATGTTGCTATTATTGCTGAGCCAGCTGGAGCTGTGCTGGACCTAGAGGCCGCAGAGGCTTAGTACCTTTCCTTTATATCATTTCTTATTTTGAGACTTAGTCAGACATTTGACATTTCTGGATGAATGTAATAAAACATATAGACTTGTACTATTTCTGGGATTTCGTTTATAGATGTTGTGATGTTACCTTACTTCATGATTACTTGTTAGTTTCCCTTAGTATTGGTACAGCTTACTTCGTCGTGTCCAACGACGAAGGCTGGGCGTGTCCGACTCGTGTCCGATTATTCGGGAGCGGGTCGTGACATGTTTTTAGTGGTGGCCCATGCAGGTCTATCCTAATGGTACCTAGGACTTAGCGTACTATTGGGGGACTTGATTTACACTAGGGAAACTTGAATCACAGCATAGGAATACGGGTACATCGGGTACATATGGTTATTATATAAACATTTATATTTTTCTGGTAGATTAGGTTTTTATCAATCACGAAGTTTTCTTTTTATGCAGGATGGTCGCCACTAGGAAGACCGCAGATCAGACAGGAGTTGCGAGCAGCTCAGGAGTTGCAGTCAGCACTGGAGTTGCAGGCGGTATAGAGCAGCCCACACCGGACGTCCAGGCAGATCCGCTTCCGCCAGCGCCTCCTATCTTTCCCGTACTGCCACCGACGATGATGTTCGACGACGCTCAGGTGATGGCGATGTTCCAGCAATTTATGGAGGCCCAGAACCACCAGACTGCACAGTTCAGGGAGGCCCAGAGTCAGCAGGCAGCGCAGTTCAGAGCGACTGTCATTGACGCACTTCGGACCAGAGAGCCGGCAGCACCAGCTCCAGCAGCAGCAGCAGCCGTTCCAGCGCCACGAGGACCGAGACCGAGGACAGCCAAGGAGTACCAGCACCTTTCCCCGATGGACTTCTGGGGCGACGAGGGGATCATCTATGCAGATGAATGGCTGGAGAATGCAGATAGGACCTTGACCATGGCGAACATTCCAGAGGACCAGAAGGTGTCAGTGGCTAGCATGCGACTCTTTGACTTGGCGAGAGCTTGGTACCGGGAGGACCCCCAGTTGGCGGAGCCCCGGGTGTCTTGGACAGTTTTCAAAACACTGTTCAAGGAGAAATTCTTTCCAGAGGTGGAGCGTGATGAGTTGAGGATGCAGTTCGAGGCGCTGCAGCAGGGGACGATGACAGTTGCTCAGTATACTTCAGAGTTTACCAGACTCAACAGGTTCGCTGAGAGCCTGGTTAGAGAGCCAGAGGACAGAGCATGGAGATTCAAGAAGGGTCTCAACAGGGAGCTGCAACATGCGGTGGCGATTAGCCAGGTGACTACCTACTCCAGCATCCTTAAGATCGCCCAGGCAGTAGAGAAGGAGGCAGACCCAAGGCTGAAGAGGGACCGAGACGTGGGCAGCAGCAGTTTCCAGACACCGACAAAGAGGGTCCAGACCCAGACTCAGGCGAGACCCCAGCAGCCGGCACAGCAGCAGCATCGACCAGCCAGAGCTCCTGCACATCAGCATCAGAGGCAGCAGCAGGGGATTACTTGCACATTCTGCTATCGGCCGGGACACCGCTTCGACGAGTGCCGCAAGAGGCTCGGACTCTGCTTATTCTGTGGATCAGACGCACATCAGATGAGGGACTGCCCACAGGCTGCGGCTAGACTGACTGGAGGACCGAGAGGAGCTGGAGGACCACCACCTGCACCACCCAGAGCTCTACCAGCCGCACCACAGAGGGGACCAGCTTTACCCACTCAGCAGCAGCAGTTTGTTCAGCATCAGCAGAGGGGAGGACAGCAGCAGGGACGTGCTTACGTCATGGCGGCAGTTGAGGAGGATGAGGCAGTACCGGATGTGATCACAGGTTCTATACTTTTATATTCTTTTCCTGCCATTGCCTTATTTGATTCTGGAGCCACACATAGCTTTGTATCATATGAGTTTCTGCATAGACACGGCTTCACACCCAAGCCCACTAGGCGAAACTATCGGATTATGACAGGAGGTAGGTTAGTGCCAGTGAGTGAGATGGTGGAATGCCCTATCACTATTGCTGGGAGGGAGTTTAGAGCTCGACTTCTAGTGATGCCACTGCCCGAATTTGATATAGTCCTCGGCATCGACTGGATGAGCGAGCAGTTTGTCGTAATAGACTGCCATGAAGGAAAGGTGATCTTCAGTCCGCCAGGAGTTCTACCGTTCGAGATCAGCCGACGAGTTGCAGAGAGGCCAGAGGGAGTCTACTTCGGAGCTGTTACAGAAGACCAGGAGTTGCCGCATCCACTTATCGCAGAGTTTCTCGACGTCTTCCCCGAGGAGCTGCCAGGATTGCCGCCGGATCGAGATGTGGAGTTCGGCATTGACTTATTGCCCGGATCAGCGCCGAAGTCTCAGCATTGTTATAAGATCAACCCGAAGGAAGCTGCAGAGTTGAAGGCGCAGATTGATGAACTAGAGGGCAAGGGATTTATTCGCTCCAGTGCTTCACCCTGGGGAGCACCGGTGCTTTTTGTGCCCAAGAAGGATGGAACGGTGAGGATGTGCATTGACTACCGTGCACTCAACAACATCACCATCAAGAATCGATACCCTTTGCCACGGATTGATGAGCTGTTCGACCAGCTTAGTGGAGCGAAGGTCTTTTCTAAGATTGATCTTCGGTCGGGATACCACCAGATGAAGGTTCGGGAGCAGGATATTCCAAAGACAGCCTTCAACACCCGATACGGCCAGTATGAGTTCCTGGTGATGCCGTTCGGACTCACTAATACCCCAGCTGTGTTTATGAACCTGATGAATAAGGTTTTCCACAAATATTTGGATAAGTTTGTCGTAGTCTTTATTGACGACATTCTAATCTATTCCAAGACAGAGGAGGAGCATGTAGAGCATCTGCAGATCGTTCTGGAGATTCTGTGAAAGGAGAAGCTGTACGGGAAACTCTCGAAATGTGAGTTTTTCTTAGACAGAATGGAGTTTTTGGGGCACGTAGTGACTAGAGAGGGGATTTCTGTGGATCCCAAGAAGATTGAAGCAGTAGAAGCATGGGCACCTCCCAAGTCAGTAGCAGAGATTCGTAGTTTCCTGGGTCTAGCAGGATACTACAGGAAGTTCGTAAAGGACTTCGCCAGGATAGCAGAGCCTATGACGAAGCTTACGCGGAAGGACGAGGAGTTCATATGGAGCGACGCCTGCCAGACAGCATTTGAAGAATTGAAGAGAAGACTCACGACGGCACCAGTTCTAGCTTTGCCATCAGGATCAGGAGGATTCTTCATCTACAGTGATGCTTCAAGGAAAGGCTTGGGATGCGTGCTGGAGCAGAACAAGAAGGTTATAGCGTATGCTTCTAGACAGTTGAGGCCCCATGAGAAGAATTATCCTACACATGACTTGGAGCTTGCAGCAGTCATATTTGCCTTGAAACTGTGGAAGCATTACCTATATGGAGAGAGAGTAGACATCTTCACGGACCACAAAAGCCTAAAGTATGTCTTTACTCAGAAGGAGCTGAATATGAGGCAGCACAGATGGCTGGAACTCATGAAGGACTTCGACATCAGTCTGCATTACCACCCTGGGAAGGCAAATATGGTAGCAGACGCTCTCAGTCGATATCCTATTGCTATGTATCTCACCATGGACCGACATCTCTTGGAGGATCTGGAGAGCCTTGGGATTGAGATTGTTCTCCCAGGGTACGGAGGTCAGATGATGCATATGCAGATACAGTCGGGGTTGCTAGAGAAGATCAAGGAGGCCCAGTTGCTTAATGAGGGAATCCAGGGTCTTAGAGCTCAGGCAGAGTTAAGTCTGCTCGATGATTTTACCATTGCGGAGGACGGATCCTTGAGGCATGGGAGTCAGCTGTGTGTGCCTAAGGACTTGCGGGAGGAGGTGATGCAGGAGGCTCATCAGTCGCAGTATTCTATACATCCTGGATCTACCAAGATGTACAAGGATTTGCGTGAGTATGTTTGGTGGTATGGGATGAAGAGAGAGGTTGCCAGATTTGTTTCCAGATGCCTTGTGTGCCAGCAAGTCAAGGCGGAGCGCCAGAGACCAGCGGGACTACTCCAGCCTTTACCTATTCCGGAATGGAAGTGGGAGCACATTACCACGGACTTTGTCTCTGGATTGTCGCGTACTCCCAGTGGCAAAGACGCTATTTGGGTGATCGTGGACAGATTGACAAAGTCTGCCCATTTTATTCCGTTCAAGGTTGGGCTGTCGACCGAGAAGCTTGCAGGCCTTTACATGCGTCAGATCGTGAGGATTCACGGAGTGCCAGTTAGCATCGTTTCAGATCGAGACAGCCGTTTCACATCGTACTTCTGGATGAGTCTACAGCAGAGCTTGGGATCACAGTTGAAGTTCAGCACGGCCTATCATCCACAGACGGACGGACAGTCCGAGAGGACCATTCAGACCCTGGAGGACATGCTACGGGTTTGCGCACTCGACTTCGGCGGATCGTGGGAGGACCATTTGCACCTAGTGGAATTTGCCTATAACAACAGTTATCAGGCCAGCATCGAGATGACCCCGTTCGAGGCACTGTACGGACAGAGATGTCGTACGCCGCTATCTTGGGACAACGTTGGCGAGAGAGCTTTACTTGGGCCAGAGATGGTGGTGGACTCCGCAGAGAAAGTCAGACTGATCAGAGAGCGTCTCCGGGTTGCGCAGGATCGGCAGAAGCACTGGGCGGACAGCAGCAGACGGCCGCTTGAGTTCGAGGTTGGAGACAGAGTATTCCTGAAGATCTCACCGACCAGGGGCGTCGTTCGGTTCGGCAGAGGCGGGAAGCTCAGTCCGAGATTCATCGGACCATTTGACGTGACGGCACGGATTGGCGAGGTAGCGTATCGACTGGCGCTTCCAGCTAGCTTAGAGGGAGTGCACGATGTCTTCCACGTATCTCAGCTCCGACGATACATTCTAGACCCCAGCCATGTAGTAGACTATTTCGAGCTAGAGGTGGGCCCGAGTTTGACTTATGAGGAGCAGCCAGTAGAGATCCTGGACCGGAGTGAGAAGCGCTTACGGAACCAGACTATCCCTCTCGTTCGTGTCATGTGGAGACATCACTCTCCGGGAGAGTCCACATGGGAGCGCGAGGACGAGATGCGGGAGCGCTATCCCACTTTATTTGATTGATTTGATTGTACTTGTTTGTGGGATTCTAATTTCAATAAATGACTAGTGTTTGGGCCCTTGTGATTTGCTGAGATTTTGTGTTGCTTATTTTGTCCTTGAATTTCGAGGACGAAATTTTTTTTAAGGGAGGGAGATTTGTAACTCCACTTCCCGGATTTTCTTTTTTTTAATAAATAATGAGATTCTAGTTATTAAACAATTGGTATTATTTAAGCTTTGAATAATAAAATAGTTTTAAATAATAATTTAGCTTACATTTAATTTTTGGATGATAAGATTTTGGAGGGAATTAATTTTTGGACAACTTTTCAAATTTGAAAAGTTGTTATAACCACTTTGGGCCCACCATGTGGGTTCTCAACTGATTTTAAATCAATTTCATGTAATATTGAAACAGCAAGGGGCTGTTTTGTTAATTTCTCTTGGCGGAAAGGGGGTTTTGCCATTTCTGTGAGCTGGGGGGGGTTTTGTAAGAATGCCAAAACTTTTCCTTTATATCTTGTTCTGAAGAGAGAGAGAGTCATTCTCTCCCTTTTTCCAACGTTCTCTAATTTTTCATTCAGTCTCTCGAGAACACTCGAGTGCCTCGGGTTCCCCAGTTCTCTCGAGCCCTCCGCCTTTTCCCTGGCGGCGATGACACCACCGCAGCGGCGACTTCGACGAGTGGCGGCGAGCGACGGCGACACCTGACCATTCTCCACGACAGCGGCGATTCTCCGACGACTACTCCGAGTCCAGACGGCGGCGAGGCTCGGCTCAGGGTGGCGTTCGTCTTTGCGACAGCAGCTAGACGACTCTCGACGAGCAGATCTTGACGTTCTTTCCTTTCTCCTGTCCATCCACAGTAAGTCTCCACCCGTACTCTGTGAGATCTAAAATTTCGTTGTTGCTGTTCGGTTCTTCAAATTTTGGGGTGGTCATTCCTTTGTTCTTTTCGTGGAATTTATCACCAGGAATCGATCTGTGCGATCTTGGAATTTCTGGATAGATCTGGTTGGGAACTCTTTCACTAAGAGAGGCGATGTCTGATCTGTGAGTTGTTTTCTATTTTATTTTTGTTCGTTCCATACAGTTGGGGGATTCCCTTGAGTTCTTACAAATCTTGGTGTTTGAATGATTTCAAACAGGGTGTCTTAGATCGGATGAGTGGATTATTTTTGAACGTTGATCATAGTCAGTTTTCCTATTTTGTAAGTATCTATCCATCCTCTGTTCCTTATTTTTGAGTAGGCTATTGGAAGGCAAGGTCCTTCCTACTAGTTGTTTATGGATTGAATGCATTCCAGTGAAGGGAATTGGTGTTTGGGAGTACTGTCGAGCAGTGGTGTAGTGTATACGACCAGGGAGCTTCTCGTTGAGGTAAACTCTATTTTGATCTCTTTCAAATTTCGCGTTTACAGTTGCTTCTGCTGAGTTTTCGTTATGTTGTTGTTCGAGCATTGTGTCGACTCTTTGGAATTGGATCGTGTCTGGAGTTTCTGCCGATTCGTGTTTGTGTTTGATTGATGTGTTCGTGTTTGGTTGAGTTGTTCATATCCAAGTGGATTGTGTCTGGGAGTGAGGTGTCGGTTGTGTTCTCTAGTTCGAATCTGTCATGAAGACCTTGTTCGTGATGTTCGTAGCCAAGTGTTGCTCGTGTCCGGGACGTGTGCATATGTCAGGGTCGGATTAACAATGAGCTGGAGTCTTATTTAATTTGAATGTATATAATTTCGTTTTGAGTAGTTATACTAGTATGTTCTGAAGAATCAGATTTATATTCCGAAATCTTTTGATGTTGAGTTTTTCTTTTCTTCAGATTTCGTGTGGTTGTAAATTTTAAATTTGTTTTAGTATGATCTGTGGGTTGTGTTGAAGAGTGAGTTTCTCCTTTGAAATCTATGTTGTGGAGGAGAACATGGTTGAGAGTTGAGTGTTTTTGTCACTTTTCTTCTGTTGTTTGGATTTTGCATTATGAGTCATTTTATATTATAAGTCATTTTGATCTCATAAGTTATCCCTGATTAATTCTTACTGGGAGTAGTGTAGTCCTTAGACTACAGTACCTTGAAGGTTTGGTTGTCCATTTCTGGAGGATACGCTGGATTTGAATTAAACTCTTAGTGCTGAATATTAATCTGGGATTGGGAGACTTGAGTTTATATTTTCTTGTCATTCTTTTCTGTTGGCAGTAATCTGGGATTGGGAGACTGGGGGCTTTTTGCTGCATTATTTTTTATGTGTAAAAATTTATGGTGTTGGAATAAGTGTATGGCAAGACTTAGAGTAATTCTTGGGAATTTTAGATGCTAGAGTGGTAGGATTTGGTTTTATGTCTTATTACCATTGAGAGTAATAAGCCTTCGTAGAAATTCTGCTAAATACTGCATTATAATATAGTTTCCAAAAGCAAATATTATCTTACTTAGATTTTGTCAAACTGAATGATTGTTCTTACTTAATTAACATTGTAGGACTGGATGTTTTATCAATAAGTGTATGTTATATAATCTAAGGTTTTAAGTTAAGGGCCATTATCTCCTAAGAGATTAAATTAGAATTATTATAAAGTAGAACTACAATACCAATTTAGAGATTATGTTAGTTCATAACCAACTTGTACGAATTATAAATACAGGAAGACATCCAGTTCTTGATTACCAGTACTTTCCGGAGCCAGGCAAGTACTTTCTATGGTTTTGTACATTTACATTCCTGTACTCTTTTCTTGTGACACTGTTATAGCACGACATCATGTATTCCTGTATTCTGGTACTCCTGTTCTTGTACTTGTTAGTGTCGGGTGGGGAAATACACTAGCCATGTGACCAAACCCGGTTACTATATTCCTGTACCTAGCTTAGGCCTCGCACTGTGCACGCGGGTCCTAAGTCGTACCATATTCATGTACTCCTGTGCATGTTCCTGTACTTACCCTAGCCGGTCACATCGACTAGATGTATTTCGATATTGTGCACATCATGTCTGGTACTGCAGGATCATAATTTCATTCCTGTACTTTACATTCCTGTACGTTACATTTCCTGTACTTTACATTCATGTACTATAGTTCCTGTACTTTATATTTCATGTACCATATCTCTTGTACTCAGTTTCTGTACCACCTTCCTGTATTTACCTGTTCATTCCTGTATTTCATTTCATGTACATCTTGTATTCATTCATGTTCATGTTTCATTACCTAGAACTGTACTTTGCTCCGCTCCTGAATAGGATATGTTGTAGGTGAGATGGAGGCTATTTGCGACACCTTCTATGGACGGAATGTTGCTATTATTGCTGAGCCAGCTGGAGCTGTGCTGGACCTAGACGCCGCAGAGGCTTAGTACCTTTCCTTTATATCATTTCTTATTTTGAGACTTAGTCAGACATTTGACATTTCTGGATGAATGTAATAAAATATATAAACTTGTACTATTTCTGGGATTTCGTTTATAGATGCTGTGATGTTACCTTACTTCATGATTACTTGTTAGTTTCCCTTAGTATTGGTACAGCTTACTTCGTCGTGTCCAACGACGAAGGCTGGGCGTGTCCGACTCGTGTCCGATTATTCGGGAGCGGGTCGTGACATTGCCAATCATCAGTATGTGGACAGGGTCTACTCAATTTCAAGATTGGCCTTCCTTCATAGTCAGTGCCAAAGCTGCAGAAATCAGTGCTGAAACCTTCAAAGGTTTAGGAGTGCAGATGACTCCTAAAGAAACAGGACAAGGTGCTAACAATAAAAACAATGCTCGCAAGGGAAAAGAAACTCTTGAAGTTAATCTTCAGAGCAAAGATACATCAACTGTTCAAACTTCTTCTACAATTCAACAATCAAGAACACCTCGCCCCAAAGAAGAATATTCTTTCGATGACGACGATGTCCTTGGTATCTTTGAATGTCTGCTGAAAGGTAATAAGATACAATTACCTGAGATCAAAAAACCTGATGAAGCTGGTAAGACAGATCATCCCAAATACTGCCCATATCACAGAATGCTGGGTCATACAATTCGTACATGTTATGTACTGAAAGGAAAGATCCAAGAAATGATTAAATCTGGAGCTATCTCTCTTACTCCAAAAGAGAAGACTGTTACTTCTAATGTCGTCTCTATGCAATTCGGAGATTTCCCTCCTCAACTCCTTGAAGGTGGGATTGTTCCTATTCCCAAGGCGACTCTTGAAATAGTAAATATTCCTCTTCCACAGTCTGAAGGATTAGCACCAATCACTTTGGAGACTGGAGAAATCATGTGGATCCATCCTGATCTAGTGGCATATTTCGAATCGCCTTCTCCTCAAAAGATTTCTTCTCGAAAGTCCAAGAAGGTTGGAAAGATCAAGTCATGTCATATGACTTCTTTTGGGTCTACCTCTGACACAGAGCCAAAAGGCAAAGAAGAAGCACTTGTTAGTGCTACTCGAACGGGGAAACCTTACCTAAAGGATTATTCTAAAAGTCCTGAGGATCCTCTTGACATCTCTCCAGCTGATAAAAATGCTTCTAATGTTCTTCCTGAAGAAGAATCATCCACTGAACCTGTTCTTCCCAAGTCTACAGCTTTGGAGAAAGGCAAACAACAGGCTCGATTTGATAAGCCAATCAAGAAGTCCTCTCCTCTTGGACTTCAGAAGCCTTATAATTTTGACATTTTAGCTCAGCTTGCTAATACTCCAGCTAGAATGTCCCTCTTTGAACTTCTACGTCTTTCCAAAGAGACTCGGGAGACGTTAAGTGAAGCACTTCTACAAGCTGACTCTTGTCTTGCACAATTGAAAAAGCCAGATGCGGAACCTGCCACTTGCTTACATTGCAACAGTGTACTGGAGATTATCCCAAATATCACCTTTACACAAGATGACATGCTACTGGAGGATAATCGACATGACCGACCTCTCTACTACACTGGTTATATTGATAAGATGAAGATAGATCGTATCCTCATTGACCCAGGGTCTGCTATAAGCATAATGCCGAAGAGTCTGTTGGATGAACTAAAAATCCCTCTTCACAAGCTCTCCAAGACGGTTACTACTATCTTGGGATTCAATCAAAGCCGAAGCGAGCCTTTGGGAAAGATTCATCTGAAGCTTCAGATAGGCGATTTCAGATCTAAAGTCACTTTCTATGTGATCGAGATCGCGGGATCCTATAATCTTCTTCTGGGGAGGCCCTTTCTTCATGAAAATAATGTGGTGCCTTCTACTCTTCATCAATGTTTTAAATACATTGATAGCAATAGAAGAGTACAAAAAGAAGTTGCTGATATAAATCCCTTCCATGGGGTTGAAGCTTATTTCAATGATTCCCGAATGTACAAAGAAGAGTATACAAGGATCATACAAGCCATGGAGAAAGAAGATGCACAAAGTGAGACTTTAATAATCCCTGTTAAAAGTCGAACTACTCAGCAACAATCTCTTAAACCCTCTGGAGAAGACGGATCTCTCCGTTACCTCAGTCATCTACTCAAAATACACTGATCATTCCTGTCAGTGGGCGTACTACAGTTCCTGTATCTTCACAAGATACTCTGCTAATTCCAGTTGGAGGGCGGATTATTCTTCCATCTCAAACTTCAAGGGAGCTCACCTCTTCTGAGCCATTTGTTATCGATCTTAATCGAAACAACGCTTCTTCTCGTTCTTCTTCTCCCCCTTTAGTCATTGACTTGGCTAAATCTCTAAGGCTCAGCCTTCTCCCATGTAAATATTACTGCTTTTACATTTAATGAAAAGTCTCCACCTTTGCAGTACGTTGATGTGTGTAATTATGTTCATAGTTATTTACATCTGTTAGATGACTTGAACATAATAACCATAGCAGTTGTACAGACTGTTCATACAGATGTATCTCTAGAACCTCTATAATCTACATACTTTCTAGTTCCAAGCAGAAAGCCAGGAGACATTCCAATATTCTTCTACAAAGGACCTCAAATCCTTCTGATCTTGAAGATGATGACAAAAATGATAATACTGGAAGATTATAACTACGTCGTTATAGTCAGCAATCTAGAGACATCATCAAAAATATGGGCTATGACTTCAAGACTGGCCTCAATGATGAAAAAGGAAGAAAAATACCTGTCCGGATTCCTCCTTTGAAATATGGAAGGACGAAAAGCGGATTGGGTTATACTGCTCCTACTCCTTTCATCAATATTATCCATGAAGATCCCGAGTCTGACGAAGATAAGAGATCTGATTCTTCTAGTACCACTTCTTGGGATTTCGATACAAGTATCGGGGACCTCTACTGCAATATTTTGTCTTCCAACATGGTTTCCATTGACCATTCTGAAGAAAGTGATGAAGACGAAGAAGAGTTTGAAATCTCACCTGAATCAGAACAGTGGGCCCAAAGATTAGATAATCAATGGGAGTTCCGTTTCGAGCAAAAAGAACCTCCGACTGAAGATAAACTTGTTCAAATAGATGTTGGTGAAGAGGATCTCCCAAACCAATATTCATCAGTGAAAGTCTTTCAGAAACTGATAAGAAAGACATGATCAAACTCATTCGTGATTACATCGATGTCTTTGCTTGGAGTTATGAAGATATGCCAGGGCTTGATCCTCAAATTGCAACTCACAAGCTCAATATCTTGCCGAATACTAAACCGGTCAAACAACAACAGCAACGATTTCGTCCAGACATCATGGATGCAATTGAAGCTGAAGTCAATAAACTCATTACCTCTGGGTTTATTAGAGATGAACAACATCCCGATTGGGTGGCTAATATTGTTCATGTTCTTAAAAAGACTGGCAAGATCAGAGTATGCATAGACTTCCGCGATCTCAATGCGGCATGTCCTAAAGACGAATTCCCTCTACCAATCACTGATGTCATGGTTGATAATACTTGTGGATTTGAACGAATGTCATTCATGGACGGGTATTCTGGGTACAATCAGATCAAAATGTTTCCAGAGGACGAGAAGCACACTTCTTTCAGAACGCCGATTGGTACATACTGTTATACAGTTATGCCATTCGGTCTCAAGAATGCAGGAGCAACTTATCAACGAGCTATGAGCACTATATTCCGTGAACATTTACAGAAAATAGTCGAATGCTATGTTGATGATATTGCAGTCAAAAGTCAACAAAATGAGGATCATATCCAAGATTTGAAGGCTATATTTGATCTAATGCGTAAGCATCAATTAAAGATGAACCCTACTAAGTCTTTCTTAGGCGTATCTAGTGGTAAATTTCTTGGCTTCGTCATTACCTCTAAAGGTATACACGTGGATCCCGAGAAGATCAAAGCCATCCAAGAGATGCGTCCTCCACGCACCTTAAAAGAGCTACGAGGATTTCAAGGAAGAATCGCTTATATCAGGAGATTCATCTCTAATTTATCAGGACGCTGCAGACCATTCAACAAACTTATGAAGAAAGGTGTCTCTTTTGTCTGGAATGATGAATGTCAGAAAGCATTCGATGATATAAAACAATATCTGATGAGCCCTCCAGTATTGGTACCTCCCGTCTCAGGAATACCATTCCTCCTCTATACTCGAGCAATGAGTCATTCATTGGGTGCATTACTTGCTCAAAAGAATCAAATGGCCATGAACAGGCCATTTATTATCTCAGCCGCACTATGACTGGAGCTGAACCTCGATATTCACCGGTTGAAAAAGAATGTCTAGCCTTGATGTTTGCTGTCCAAAAGACACGTCATTATATCATTGGCCAGACTATTCATGTCATTTCCAGGATCAATCCTATATGGATCATGATGAAGAAACCCAGTGTTTTGAATTCTCGATTGGCTAACTGGGGAATCCTACTTGCTCAGTATGACATGCACTATATTCCTCAGAAATCAGTCAAAGGACAAGCTTTAGCTGATTTTCTGGCTGCTCACTCAATTCCAGAAAATTCAAAACTCTATGATGAAATCCCAGATGAAGTCCTAGATTCAAATCAAATTGCTGAAGAAGATCCTACTTGGCGTCTATTCTTTGATGGAGCATCAAGAATTGGTCCTAATGGCGATATTGTCGCTGGAGTTGGAATTGTTCTTGTATCGCCAGAAGGTCTTGCTATCCAAAGAGCTTATTCTCTCGATCAGCCGTGTTCAAACAATGTAGCTGAGTACAACGCATTACTTATTGGTCTTCAACTTGCTAAACATCTGAATATTCAACATTTGGAGGCGTATGGAGACTCTAAACTCATTGTCAATCAGATCAGGGGTACTTATGAAGTTTGCCATCAAGATCTGGTTCCTTATCATAAAACAGCTATATCTATGGCTTCTTCGTTTGAAGAATTCTTCATTGAACATGTTAGGCGAGCATGTAACACAGAAGCTGATGCCCTTGCTAATTTTGCAGCTGTGCTGGCTATTCCAATCAGACGGCAACAAATGATTGTTGTTCGTAATCAAGAATTATTTCATCTTGAAAATAACTTGGCTCTAGGACTTCCAGTTGACATTGAAGAATCAACATCTCATGACGTCAACACAACAAGAGGATTTGGATTCACTCGTAAATCGATGTCATCTTCATCTGATTCCAGCATGGAATTCATCTTCAGTAACTCGACTGAGAATCAGAATATAGATAAAGATTGGAGACTTCCTTTCTTAGATCTCGTATTATATGATATTCTTCCGGATGATCCGAGTAAGGCAGCATCTATCAGACGACGATCACTCAGATTCTACTACAATCATACAACAAAGACCTTATATCGTCGAGCTTATGATGGTTTACTCCTTCGATGTGTTGCCGGCGATGAAGCTCAACAAATCATTCGCGAAGCACATGATGGAATTTGTGGAGCACATCAGCCAGGACCAAAACTTCAAGACCGTATTCGATGTATGGGTTATTATTGGCCCACCATGGTATCTGATGCCATCGAATATGCAAAGAAGTGTAAAGCTTGTCAAATTCATGCGGATTTTATTCATCAACCCTCGGAATTTCTACATCCGACAGCAGCATCATGGCCCTTCGAAGCTTGGGGCATGGACATTGTCGGCCCGATCAATCCACCGTCATCTAAAGGTCATCGGTTCATTCTTACAATAACCGATTACTTCTCCAAATGGGCCGAAGCCATTCCTTTATCTGAAGTTAAGACGTCTAATGTCATCAGCTTTATTAAGAACCACGTCATCTACAGATTTGGTGTTCCTCGATGCATTGTTCATGATAACGGACCACAGTTCGTCAGCCAAAATTTACTCGATTCTGTGACGATCATCGGATCAATAATGTGGCTTCTACCGCATATAATCCAGCAGCTAACGGATTGGCAGAAGCTTTCAACAAGACTATCATCAAACTCCTAAAGAAGTTTGTCTCCACTAACAAACGTAATTGGAGTGACAAGCTCGGGGAATGTTTGTGGGCTTATCGCACTACAGTTCGTAATGCTACCAAATGTACACCTTTCTCTCTGGTGTATGGTTGTGAAGCTATTCTTCCATTAGAGATTCAAATTCCTTCTTTAAGGATAGCAATCGCTAATGAACTCACTGCTGAAAATAACGATCATCTTCGACTTCAGGAATTAGAAGCTCTGGATGAAAAGCGATTATCTGCTCAACAGAATATTGAATTCCATCAAGCTAGAATTTCAAGAGCTTTTAATAAAAAAGTCAGAGTTCGATCATATCAAAAAGGAGAACTTGTTCTAACAGTCAGACGTCCTATGACTATGACTCATATGAGTAAGGGTAAATTTGATGCAAAGTGGGAAGGTCCCTATATTGTGAGCAAAGTTTTATCAAATGGAGCTTATCAACTCTCAGAATTGGATGGTCGAAAAGTTTTGATGCCTATTAATGGCAAATTCCTTAAAAAGTACTATGTATAAATGTAAATACTTGTAATCATCAGACAAATTCACGTTTAAAAAAATAAAATTTTTATTTTATTTTCATGAATGATGATACATGATATTAAGGAAGATCACTATCATCCTTCTCTACATTTGGACGTGGGCCACTACCGTCCTTCTCAAAGACGTGATCAGCAAAAGAGCCGATAACCTCCTTGTTAGAACCCACGAGGAATTTGCAAGCGGCCATCCTCATGGCTTCCTCTTCTTCAGTCCTTCCTGGTTCGAGCAGAAAATCCAGAATGTCCCTTGGTGGCTTGGATGCAGACGAACCTTTGCCTGCTTCCGTCTTCTTCGTTTGGCTGGACCAACAGGGCGTTCTTCAGTGCCTTTCTGAACCTTTGAGGCCATCTCAGTCTTCTTGGATGCTTCTCCCGATGACATTTTTATGTTGAGGAGTAGAAGTATTCGTTCTCGCTAGATTTCTGCTATATTTATAGGCAGAAGTTCCTCATTCATCCGACGTTTCACATATTCATTCATCCATTCATTTCTCACATTCATCCGACGTTTCACATATTCATTAATACTTGACGGTTCATCCGTTCATTTATTACATCCACTCGACAGTTCATCTGTTCATCATTTCCTAACGGTTCATCCGTTCATAATCTTCTATCAATTTATTAAGTGAGGATTCGTTATTTATCATGTTTTCATAACCTCTGAATCAATTCTGAACTGCTTACTCATTTGTCATGTTTTGACCTCTGCATAGAAATCAATCTATTTTCTTTTGAGTTCCTATATATTATCACGTCCATAATACCTCTAAATCATATACTCTAAAACAAAAAAAATGATTTTATTATCTATCATGTCCACAATTCATCCACAAATACAAATCATTGAGCATAGAAGAATTATCATTTCCATTCTCATTTCACCACAAAAAAGTCTATTACATTTTCTTAGACTTTCTTACAATCATAATGAAAATCTATTACAAATCTTGAATTTTCAATCTACACACAACAATAACCTAATAGAGATCTATCTTCTTCTTTGGATCTTCTCCGTCGGACCTTCTCCGTCAGGTTCGTTGTTGGTGGCAATTCCTGACTGTCTGGGTCCCAGTCACGACCAGATCAGCAGGAATCAAACTCTGGTCTTCTCTCTCAGACGAGAGGAGAACCACAGAGTATGGCAGCCCGAAGTCGTGGTGCTGCCAATACAATTGGTGATTGGGGGTAACCTCTCAAGGAAGACAGGAATGTATCCAAACCTTGGGATACAATTCCTAGTTCTCCCGTGAAAGGAACTCTACTACCCGATTTCTCGGGGTAGAGTTGACTCCACCATCCAACTCTCGTGTGTAAAGGCTCTTCCTACCATCTAAGGAAGACCCTTCTATCCCACGAAGAGTTCTGAGTTGTCTGATGTACGCATCAAAAGCGTATGAGCTCCCTGATGTTGGTGTCAGCAGGATATTCTCCACAGCATCCATATCACCAATGCCAATTCTGAAGAAATCGTTAGCCGAGCTTCTGCAGAAAACAGCAAGGAAAAGAAATTAATCAACAAAATGTCATTTGACACGCACTGACTGGTCAAGCGTGCATTGTTCAATCAGAAACAGAAAGCCTATCTTCAACAGCAAAAATAGTATGCGTACTATACTGGACTTACCTTCAAGTTTGTGGCTAAGGATTGGCAAATTCATGTTTGATACAGTATGCAGAAATCGAACATTAGAAGGCATTGCTTTCCTGTTTTGAGAATGAAATCTCTCAAAATTTTGTTCTCAGAGAAGAAGAAGAAGAATGAGAGATGAGTATCTTTGAAACTCAGCTGCCTATTTAAAGGACAAAGTACAAGTCTATTCTTGGAAAGATCCGCGTAATAGCGCTCGTAAACCATGGAATGAATGACACGTGTGCTTTGGAAGACAGCGCAACATTGGAAACAGTCAAAGAGTGCTAATTAACATTCTTCATTAATGCACGCTGTTCAATGCAAAAGTTGTACTACATTCTTCAAGACAGGCACTGATGGCCTTACAAAAGACAAGCAAAAAGAGTACAACAAAAGCATAAAAGTCACGCTCTATTTTCCAGAGCGACTGAGCTTGGTGCCTAGTTCTTCTACGCTCCTAACTCCCAGACAGTGCAACAGAGCTTTAAACATTTCACGCTGCTCTATGAAGCTGCGCCCATCAGAAGAGGACGAGCCATCCAAGCCAAAATAGCTCAAGAAATTCTTGGCTAGTTGCAAGGGATCATCTTTGAGCTCGAAGACAAGGGGCTCTGGCTCTTCACCCCCAAAAGGGGTCACCATGGGAACAAAAGCCCAACTTGCGTGCTTCTTCCTCAGCTTCTTCCTTTGGTGTCATATTGACGTAAGATGAAGATTAAAAATGAATCTTCTTCCTGTTTATATAACAGAGCTCGCCGGCGGTTCATATTCCACCAAATTGGATATAATCAGTCTCGAAGAACGAAGAGTCATTATGACATTTAATAAGCTCATTTGGATTTTTCAAAGAACTTCGAAGTCTTTTCGACTTCCGAAAAATTTTGGAGTCATCTCAGCGTGACTAAATCCATTTTATCATCTCTGTTTTTCAAAGTATTTCGAATAATTTATCATTTTTCGAAAACTTTGAAGGGGGTTTTGTAGGCCTCAAAAATGAAAGTCACGCTGAGTTGATCAAGACAGAGTCAAAAGTCACGCTCAGTTGATCCAGACAATATAAACAAATCACGCTGGGGAGACAGCTCATCATTTGTCGAGAGTAATTATGACTGACAGCACAACAGTCGAAGAATGTCTCTTCGTATGCCACGTATGCACAGACTTCGAGTGATCATCGCCGTCTATTGCGTGATTTTTGAAATCTTCTTCAGCAAGACTCAGCCTTCGTCAAGTTGGCGTACCAAAGGGTTTCTTGTCATTTAATGCGACTGACAAAGCAATCACTGTCAGAGATTTTGTGTCAGTCGAGACACGCCGAATCAAGACAGGGCAGTTCTATCTCAAGTCTGCGTGTATTTGTGATCTTCATCTCAAGTTTGCGTGGATTCTGAAGTTTTCTTCCTCAAGTTTGCGTAGATTTTTGAGTTCTTTGCCTCGAAGTCTGCGTGGATCCTGAAGCTTCCTGCCCCAAGTTTGCGTGGATTTTGAAGCTTTCTACACCGAGTTCGCGTGGATTTCGTCTTCAACAAGTCTGCGTGGATTTCATCAAATTAGAGTACGTGGCAGCCATGCCACTGATCTCTCGCCTGCGTGTCCTGTAACTTGCACATGACTCATGCATGATTGCCATGTGTCCAACAGTTACAGGCCACGTCCAGTAACTGCTCGCAGCCTTGCGTATGTAAAATCCTGCATGATTTTCAACTAAGCACAGGCTGTGAAGACAGTTATCTTTTCAGTTATTTTGACTCTAAATAGAGTTCTTTTTCTCATTCATTGTACAGATACATTGATATCTACTGTCAAAATTTTGAGAGCTTTTCTTCTTCGCATAGTCCAAGGAATAAAGCGATCGTCTTCTAGATCGGATTCCTACAGTTGTAATTTTTCCCAGAAACACAACAAATAAAAGAATTTCTTTATGGAAAACACTGTGTCCTGTATCATGGGCTGGTTTTCTCCTTGTATCGGATACGTAGACACGCCAAATTTTGGGAGGATGTCAGGGCACTGACTGACATCATCCTCCCAAAATTTGGGGCCATATGGTGCAGTGTCGAGGAGTTCTCCTCCTCGCACTAGCCATACTGGCCGCGCACGCGTGCTGTGCACGCGTGAGTTTTAGCTGCTGACACGCACTTCTAATCTGGACACGGGACAGTGTGGCCATGGACACGTAGCCCTATATGGTGGCGAACACGGGGCCACGAGCACTAGTCGTGTCATGTCCTGTGTCGTGTCCTAGAGCACACAGCGTGCACGATGCTGTATGCCTGTGCAGTGTCTGTGTGTGTTCAAACACGATGGACATACCGTGTCCGGCTCTAGGTGACATGAAAGGATTCCTAGGACATGTGCCACATGCGTTTGATGATTACCAACCAATTAACTTGTATTTTATCATAGTTTTGATGTTCAATTTCCAGTTTCCCTTGTCACTGATATGCGTTACTGATTTTGTAATATCCTGAATCGATTTCCTGTTTTTAACTGATCTTGATGTTTAATGTCATATTTAATTCACCTACATGTGTATCACTACTACTAGTTAGATTTGCAAGTTAGATTAGGTTTTTGTTTATCAATTGATGGATTTTAGTGTTGTTTGAACTGAAATATATGCATTCACTGATACATTCCTGTTGAAACCGATTTTTAAATTTCCAGTTTTAAATCTGATAATTAGAACTAAACTTGATGCTGAAATTGCCAGGTGATTCCATACATTGTATTAGCAAATGAATGATTCATTGGTTGATGTAATCAGTTATGGGAATTCGAATTTGGGTCTTTGGGATGTATGAAATTCGAATTGGTTTGGATAGAAGGGTGAACTGTCATATTGAGTTTCCTAAAATCTGATGTGGTGTTCATTGTTTCCCATTTATTCCTTAATTCCCTGTCACACTCAGTCACACAGCACTATAACTGAGTTTACATGCTAGCTAACCTATAAATGACCTGAGATTGGAATCCTGGAAATAGGTTCCTGTGAATGGCTGTCACAGGGCTATTTCTAATGTAATCCTATCACACACAACATGGTTTACACTGGTTGCTAATCCTATAACTAAGACACTGATTTTCCCTGG
>JANAVB010022397.1:10553009-10590509 GCA_029216955.1 Iris pallida
TTCCTAGTTCTCCCGTGAAAGGAACTCTACTACCCCGATTTCTCGGGGTAGAGTTGACTCCACCATCCAACTCTCGTGTGTAAGGCTCTTCCTACCATCTAAGGAAGACCCTTCTATCCCACGAAGTTCTGAGTTGTCTGATGTACGCATCAAAAGCGTATGAGCTCCCTGATGTTGGTGTCGCAGATATTCTCCACACATCCATATCACCATGCCAATTCTGAAGAAACTCGTTAGCCGAGCTTCTGCAGAAAACAGCAAGGAAAAAGAAAATTAATCAACAAAATGTCATTTGACACGCACTGACTGGTCAAGCGTGCATTGTTCACTCAGAACAGAAAGCCTATCTTCAACAGCAAAAATAGTATGCGTACTATACTGGCTTACCTTCAAGTTTGGTGCTAAGGATTGGCAAATTCATGTTTGATACAGTATCAGAAATCGACATTAGAAGGCATTGCTTTCCTGTTTTGAGAATGAAATCTCTCAAAAATTTTGTTCTCAGAGAAGAAGAAGAAGAATGAGAGATGAGTATCTTTGAAACTCAGCTGCCTATTTAAAGGACAAAGTACAAGTCTATTCTTGGAAAAGATCCGCGTAAATAGCGCTCGTAAACCATGGAATGAATGACACGTGTGCTTTGGAAGACAGCGCAACATTGGAAACAGTCAAAGAGTGCTAATTAACATTCTTCATTAATGCACGCTGTTCAATGCAAAAGTTGTACTACATTCTTCAAGACAGGCACTGATGGCCTTACAAAAGACAAGACAAAAAGAGTACAACAAAAGCATAAAAGTCACGCTCTATTTTCCAGAGCGACTGAGCTTGGTGCCTAGTTCTTCTACGCTCCTAACTCCCAGACAGTGCAACAGAGCTTTAAACATTTCACGCTGCTCTATGAAGCTGCGCCCATCAGAAGAGGACGAGCCATCCAAGCCAAAATAGCTCAAGAAATTCTTGGCTAGTTGCAAGGGATCATCTTTGAGCTCGAAGACAAGGGGCTCTGGCTCTTCACCCCCAAAAGTGGGGTCACCATGGGAACAAAAGCCCAACTTGCGTGCTTCTTCCTCAGCTTCTTCCTTTGGTGTCATATTGACGTAAGATGAAGATTAAAAATGAATCTTCTTCCTGTTTATATAACAGAGCTCGCCGGCGGTTCATATTCCACCATAAATTGGATATAATCAGTCTCGAAGAACGAAGAGTCATTATGACATTTAATAAGCTCATTTGGATGTTTTCAAAGAACTTCGAAGTCTTTTCGACTTCCGAAAAATTTTGGAGTCATCTCAGCGTGACTAAATCCATTTTATCATCTCTGTTTTCAAAGTATTTCGAAATAATTTATCATTTTCGAAAACTTTGAAGGGGGTTTTGTAGGCCTCAAAAATGAAAGTCACGCTGAGTTGATCAAGACAGAGTCAAAAGTCACGCTCAGTTGATCCAGACAATATAAACAAATCACGCTGGGGAGACAGCTCATCATTTGTCAGAGAGTAATTATGACTGACAGCACAACAGTCGAAGAATGTCTCTTCGTATGCCACGTATGCACAGACTTCGAGTGATCATCGCCGTCTATTGCGTGATTTTTGAAATCTTCTTCAGCAAGACTCAGCCTTCGTCAAGTTGGCGTACCAAAAGGGTTTCTTGTCATTTAATGCGACTGACAAAGCAATCACTGTCAGAGATTTTGTGTCAGTCGAGACACGCCGAATCAAGACAGCTGGCAGTTCTATCTCAAGTCTGCGTGTATTTGTGATCTTCATCTCAAGTTTGCGTGGATTCTGAAGTTTTCTTCCTCAAGTTTGCGTAGATTTTTGAGTTCTTTGCCTCGAAGTCTGCGTGGATCCTGAAGCTTCCTGCCCCAAGTTTGCGTGGATTTTGAAGCTTTCTACACCGAGTTCGCGTGGATTTCGTCTTCAACAAGTCTGCGTGGATTTCATCAAATTAGAGTACGTGGCAGCCATGCCACTGATCTCTCGCCTGCGTGTCCTGTAACTTGCACATGACTCATGCATGATTGCCATGTGTCCAACAGTTACAGGCCACGTCCAGTAACTGCTCGCAGCCTTGCGTATGTTAAATCCTGCATGATTTTCAACTAAGCACAGGCTGTGAAGACAGTTATCTTTTCAGTTATTATTTTTGACTCTATAAATAGAGTTCTTTTTCTCATTCATTGTACAGATACATTGATATCTACTGTCAAAATTTTGAGAGCTTTTCTTCTTCGCATAGTCCAAGGAATAAAGCGATCGTCTTCTAGATCGGATTCCTACAGTTGTAATTTTCCCAGAAACACAACAAATAAAAAGAATTTCTTTATGGAAAACAACTGTGTCCTGTATCATGGGCTGGTTTTCTCCTTGTATCGGATACGTAGACACGCCAAATTTTGGGAGGATGTCAGGGCACTGACTGACATCATCCTCCCAAAATTTGGGGCCATATGGTGCAGTGTGCGAGGAGTTCTCCTCCTCGCACTAGCCATACTGGCCGCGCACGCGTGCTGTGCACGCGTGAGTTTTAGCTGCTGACACGCACTTCTAATCTGGACACGGGGACGCAGTGTAGGGCCATGGACACGTAGCCCTATATGGGGCGAACACGTGGGCACGAGCACTAGTCGTGTCATGTCCTGTGTCGTGTCCTAGAGCGACACACACGCGTGCACGATGCTGTATGCCTGTGCAGTGTCTGTGTGTGTTCAAACACGATTGGACATACCGTGTCCGGCTCTAGGGTGACATGAAAGGATTCCTAGGACATGTGCACATGCGTTTGATGATTACCAACCAATTAACTTGTATTTTATCATAGTTTTGATGTTCAATTTCCAGTTTCCCTTGTCACTGATATGCGTATACTGATTTTGTAATATCCTGAATCGATTTCCTGTTTTTAACTGATTCTTGATGTTTAATGTCATATTTAATTCACCTACATGTGTATCAACTACTACTAGTTAGGATTTGCAAGTTAGATTAGGTTTTGTTATCAATTGATGGATTTTAGATGTTGTTTTGAACTGAAATATATGCATTCACTGATACATTCCTGTTGAAACCGATTTTTAAATTTCCAGTTTTAAATCTGATAATTAGAACTAAACTTGATGCTGAAATTGCCAGGTTGATTCCATTACATTGTATTAGCAAATGAATGATTCATTGGTTGATGTAATCAGTTATGGGAATTCGAATTTGGGTCTTTGGGATGTATGAAATTCGAATTGGTTTGGATAGAAGGGTGAACTGTCATATTGAGTTTCCTAAAATCTGATGTGGTGTTCATTGTTTCCCATTTATTCCTTAATTCCCTGTCACACTCAGTCACACAGCACTATAACTGAGTTTACATGCTAGCTAACCTATAAACTGACCTGAGATTGGAATCCTGGAAATAGGTTCCTGTGAATGGCTGTCACATGGGCTATTTCTAATGTAATCCTATCACACACACACATGGTTTACACTGGTTGCTAATCCTATAACTAAGACACTGATTTTCCCTGGTGTAGCACACACACACATTTGTTTTCTAGCACATGTCCACTCTTCACACATGATTCACATGTCCTACTCTACACACACACACTTCACTTGATCCCCTTCACTGATATCAGTTGCTCTTTGACACATTCTCTATTGGATTCCCTGTCACTGTGAACACATGCTAGTTTTCATATCACACACACACACCCTCTTTTGACACACTGTTTTCCAGATTACAAATACACACAAATATACATGAACCACCACACAACACCCTAGTAGCTAACTGCCATTTTATCACACACACCATTAGACACTACATACACATGTGCATATTACCACACACACTCTAAGTCCCTGAGAACACATTGTTTCACACACATTTCCTGCACCCTTGTGAACACACAACATACACAAGTCCCTCTCCATATCACTCTAGGCATATATATATATGAATATATATATATATATATATATATATATATATATATTCATATATATATATATATATATATATATATATATATATATATATATATATATATATTATATATATATATATATATATTCATATATATATATTCATATATATATATTCATATATATATTCATATATATATTATATATATATATATATTCATATATATATATTCATATATATATATATATATATATATATATATATATTATATATATATATATATATTCATATATATATATTCATATATATATATATATTATATTCATATATATATATATATATATATATATATATATATATATATATATATATATATATATATATATATTCATATATATATTATATATATATATATATATATATATATATATATATATATATATATATATATTCATATATATATATTCATATAATATATATATATATTCATATATATATATATATATATATATATATATATATATATATATATATATATATATATATATATTCATATATATATATTCATATATATATATATATATATATATTCATATATATATATATATATATATATATATATTATATATATATATATATATATATATATTCATATATAATATTCATATATAATATATCATATAAAAACAAAAAAATATATATATATATTATTTCATATATTAAATATATATATTACGATATAATATAAATAATATATATATATTATATCTATATTTATATATATATTATATCTTATATATATAATATCTATATATATATATATATATATATATATATATATATATATATATAAAATATATATATACATATATATAAATATATATAATATATATATATATATATATCATATCTCTATAGAAAATAATAATCTATATATATATATATAGATATATATATATTATATATATATATATTATATATATGTGATTATATATATCAGGGTAGCTATAGATAATGTGTGTGCTATCTATATTAAAATTTGATAAATAGTTAGTGTATGAGATGCCTAGTATTGAGTGAATATACATGTTCTATGCAAGTATAGGCCTATAGCCTATACAAGCCTAAGTGCACCTTGTGTATATGCCTTAGCCCTCACTAGGTATCTATGTAAACATGTATGCAAATGAATGTATATATTTATATATTATGTCTATTTGGTATATAGCCTAGTGTTAGAGTGACCTATGGGTGGTAGTTGACTAGAGATTGACTGGAGTTGACCAAAAGTCAACATTGAGTCTAGATTGACCTAGTTTGACTAGTGTAGTTGACTTGGGTTGACCCAGAGTTGACCAAGTTTGACTTTGACCTAGATTGACCTAGAAATCATGTAGATTGCATCGTAGACTTCACTTATCTTATTTTAAACATATTATAACCCATATTACTCTGTTTAGGATACTGTGACTCCGGTACAGACATCTGATATTACACTACTCTTTTCAGAGTAGCAGGCGAGTACATTCTCTGATAGTTCTTCCATTTACTTGTCGTTTACTATATTTCAATTGTAGCTAGTTCTATCTGATTCTTTGTTTCAAACACGATTTGATATTGATGGATCCATTTTATGCGACACTCACTAATTTATGTCTGGCCTCTATTTTTGGAACCACCTACTGGAACCACCCTGGAATCATTTACTGGAACCATTCGTGTACTGGCTGGACTTATACCTATTTTCGTGTCGGATTATGGATTCACTTGTACTTGCTGGGCGAAGAAATATTGGAATAGGCATGTGAATATACCCAAATACTGGAACCACTCCCTTGGAATTATACTGGAACGATAGCCATCCCACACTTGACCGAGTGTGCGGTGTGCTGTATTACCTACAGTCGTTCACATGTCGATCCCGATATTTTAAAATACACCGTTAGAGTATAGGCTGGACTCACCCTGGAACCTTTGATCACCGACTGGACTCACCTCTTACCGGACTCCTCTTGTACGGGAATCACCTGGTATCAGATTCATGTTGTCTGGATTTACTTGGGTTTTGTACTTGTTTATATTTACATTCTGGACTTATATCATGTTGCTCTAGTTCAGCTAGTTTCTATTTACAGTCTTTATTGCTATGATTCTTCTCTTGTTTTACTTACATTACTTTCCTTGTATCTTAACGGTTTCTCTATACCATCACCTGTATACAAACTACCATGTTCATCAATAAAACTGTCTATAACTGCTTTATAGTTCTATGTCATTTACTTGGGATTTCTTGATGAATTGTGCTCGTTTCTGTCCTGACTGGACCTGTTTAAAATTTTACAGATGATTGTCCTGAGGACACATGCCCTACATATTATGGACCCGGAGACGGGATGACTACCTTTGGTCCCGACACTCAGGAGTGATCGGGATTTAGTTTAGTAGACTAGCATCTGTTTTTCATGTCAAACTTTTGTATTGATTTGAGACTTGTATAGTATTAAGATTGTTGAGAGTTGTTATTATTTTAGTAGTTGTCTTTCTATTCTTAGTTAATTCTTCTGTGATTATCTTATCGTGCTTAGACTGTGATTGAGTTACAATATCTTATACTTGTCCTCCGTTCGGAGTTGATCATGATGAGTATATTATAATTGCGTGAGTTGCTGGTTAGATAGTAACCTAGGACAGCGCTCTATCGCCGACACTACGGCGTAGGCTGGGCATTGTTACGTACTCGTACCCTCACAGTTGGTGCGGGTCGTGACACGTTTTTAGTGGTGGCCCATGCAGGTCGAGTTTATGTAGTGGTATTCGAACTAGAGTATCACGACAGCCTGCGATAGGAACTAAGGAATAGTGTAGCACCCAGTTTCCCAAATGAGGGTAATTTTAAAATTTCGTGTTTATAATTATTTTAATAATGATATTTAATTCATGATATAATTTTTGGTAATTTTTAAATCATTTTAAAATTATTTAAATCAATGACTTGTGGTTTTGACGTTTTGCTAGTGAAACCCTAGAGACTGTTTGACCTAGAGCCTAACCATGTGATTATGATATTTTAATGTCATTTTTGGCCTAAGGATATTTTTGCATTTAACCTCTTTGAATTATTTGATATTATTTTATTATTTATGATATTGTTTTGGGATTATTTGAGTCGGGTTCGAATTTTATCTCAATCCGACTTGATACGGGGACCCGAGGGTAGTTTGACTCTAGTGGGACCCACACACTAGTTAGGCATGGCCCACATGATATTAAATTTAGTCCACATGATAGAAATATTTTAGTTAGAGGTTAGACTAATTATTATGGATAAGGTTAGTGTGATTAGAGACTTTAGAATGACTAATTTAGCCCCAATCAATTAGCCCATTCCTAATACTCATAGAATAGGTTAGTGGGGGCATTTTGGACCTTACCATAATAGGACAAATAGCCCCATATGGCCAGCCACTTTGGGAGAGGATAGGCTCAAGTTTATTTCATTATTCTCATCCACACTCTCTCTCTTGTTCTTCTCCAAATTTCTAGAGAGCAATCCCTAGCAATTTCTCCACCAAATCCTTCCATTTTGCCACCAAATCTTCTTCTTTCCTTCTCCATTCTAGCCAAGGAGGAAGCTACCTAAGTTTGAGAGGATTCGGAGCTCGTTCGTGTCCTTTTGGAATCTCTACGTGTCGGTGTCGCTCCGGGACGGCTTTTCTTCGATTCGATCTACCGGGAGGTATAAATTCCTTCTTCTTTTTATTTTCTCATGCATATAGGTCTATTTTGAACCCATAGGAATGACCCCCATGGTTGTATCTCCATTTGTGTCCATTTCGTGTCCATTTGGAGGTCATAGGAGTGTACTTGGTGTTGTGGTTGTGTCCATATGGGAAAATCCCAAATTTGGACACACTATGTGTTGTTGTTATGTATGAATGAATTATTACATGCTTAATCTCATATTTTTGTATTGGAGATGTGTTCTATAGTGTCTCATATATATATATTAGTGTAGAGAGTGAGTTCTTGATATATTATGTTATATACTTGTGTTCTTTTGTCTCAAACTACCCAAATCCGTCATGATTTTTATCCACGTTTTTAATTTCAGCCATAACTTAGAAATGTCATAACTTCTAGCTCAAAGCTCGGTTTAATCTCCCGTTTTTTCTAAAAGAAGCGTATTGAAATTAGCTTTCATATTAATAGGCCTAATTCATTCTGTAATTTTCTGGAGAATTATTTGAGTGTCAGCTGTACGAAAGACAAACGCATTCTCGGTGTTTTTGCGATTTCGGGAGTTTCCGGAAATGAAAACGCGATCCGTTTGAAGTTTCGGAAAGCTAACACATAGATCTATAACATACTTTAATTCTTGATTTTAATTCATACTGAGATGGTACAATATTGATTATTAGTAGGAGTTACTATTCGGCATATGCATTTTGTGCACCCTTGTGTGTAATATAATATTCTATTTGATTTTAACCAATATTAATGTATATATATTATGTAGTTAAATAGAGAATACAAGCATAAGTAAATGGTTAAATAAATGATGTATGAGGTGTAAGTATCCTATCTAATGTAAGCATGTATAAGTATGACTTGTAATAAATATGTAGGTTCCATAGTATGTAATGTATGGTGCAGATAGTAGTGCAAAAGAATAAACGAATGATGAATGAATGCAAGCATGAATGTAATGTAATAATAGATATAATGTATGCAATATACAAGTTAATGAGATGTAATATACTATGTTAACACAAATCCTATATTACCTCATGTACCCCCTTACACTATGTTGACACTATCACACTTGACACTTTGTTCACTTACACTTTGACACTCTTTGATATGTATACACTATGTATGCCTATTTAACCCTCACTTGCCCCTTTGCCATGTTCACATACACACACATAGCCTCTTAAATAAGTATTTATGAATATAGTTAACTTAGCTATGTATTTATATTATATATATGTTAGCATATTGTGTTGTAATATATAAGTTTATATAACCATTTAAAATGCCATGATTATAGACCTAATATTGAATACCAATATATGCATGTGTATATATGTGTAGACATATATAGCTTAAAGTAATAGATTACCTAGTGTATATCCAATGTGAATTCTTGCCTATTTGAGTATTGAATAATTGCATGCTATATAGAGTTGGGTGTATGTTGGCTTGTATAGCCTTGTATTGATGTGTGCTTGCTAGGATAGTCTTGGTTAGGCCTATTAAGACTTGCTGGGTTAGGACATGACCTAGTTTGACCTAGTTTGACTAGTGCAGTTGACCAGAGTTGACCAAGGGTTGACTTTGGCCTAGTTTGACCTAGATTCATGTAGAATGCATTGTAGTGCTTTATATTACCCTTCTGGACATGTTGTGACTTGTGCTGTTCTAATTAGAAGCCAGACACCTCTCCTCGGACAGTATCTTTACCTTGGACATTCAGATATCAGGCGAGTACATTCTCTGATCTTTTCATACTTGTCTGGACTATACTCTTGCTCTAGATTAGTTTACTTGATGCTGACACGTATCTTCATGGATTAGTACTATATAGATCCTTTCCTGAGATGTTATCCCTCTACGGGTGCATCGGGTATTTCATGTTCATGTACTTTATCATGTGCATCAGGTACTCCTTGTACTCGTACTAGTTCATGTTTTTACATATTCTCATGTTCTTTCATGTGCTTCATGTGCTTTTATGTGCTTTATCATGTGCCTCATGTACTACTCATTACATGAGTTCACGTATCTTAGCTGTATTCATGTGCTTATAACGTAACTTGAATGGATCCTTGTGTATTGATTGGGGCAGGGTGAGTAGAATTGGTTATGTGAACACTATCCCCAGTAGCTGTATTCATGTGCCTCCTTATTTGTATTCATGTGCCCCTAAGCCGTTTACATAACCATATTGTGCTCTAAATCACGTAGCTACTTACAGTCTCTACTATCATGTATTTACTTTCAGTTATAAAATATCTCCTGTTTACTCGTACTTCCTATTCAGCACTTCCTGTATTTTACTCTATTGCATGATTTATACTCCTAACCTGCTATAAACTGTTTTAGAGATATGTGCTCGTTCCCGTCCTGACTAGACCTGTTGAAAATTTTACAAATAGCTTGGAGATTGCCTGCTAGCCTAGAGGAGACACATTAGAGGTTGTTTAGTTAGCTATTTTCAATTGTCTGGAGTTGTATTTACCTTATGGATTACTGTATCTGAGTTTGGAGATTTGAGAAGTATTTTTGGATTTGTGTATCTTAGACACTTAGATTTCTCTCTGTTGTACCTCTTTTGGATTTCATGTTTTATCTATCCTTATCATGCTCTACCTTAGATGTGATTGAGTCTGTATCTGCTATGTCACCCCCATTCGGGGAGTATAAACTGTTTAGCCTTATACTGTTATATGCATGAGACCTAGAACAGCGTTCTACCGCCGACACTGCAGCGTAGGCTGGACGTACCCACTTCTCGTGCCCTAACTCTAGGGTGCGGGTCGTGACACGTTTTTAGTGGTGGCCCATGCAGGTCGAGATTCACATTAGTGCGATTTCGTAGTAGCGCAACGACTTAGTTGTACTACTACGAGCCTGCTATAGGATATATAAATTAAGATGGTGGAATGAGAGGATACTCAATCACTGTTAGGATTCCTTGAGAGATTCCTGGGATGACCCTTGAGAATCTCATTTTGAATTCCGATTTAAACTCCTTTCCCTTGTTTTGATTCACCTTTTTCTTGATTTGAATTTGATTTTTGTGGATCATTGTAGAACTTTGAATCCTGGTATTAGTTGATGATTTTGATAAAATTTTGTAGTTGTTGATTTAATTTTGTATTTAGATTAATATTTTCAAATCCAAGGTACTCAATCACACTTAGGATTCATTGAGAGATTTCTGGGACGACCCCTGAGAAACTCATTTTGAACTTCAATTGGAATTCCTTTTCTCTTGTTTGGATTCACCCTCATTCCTTGCTATTGAATTTAAGCTTGATGGGTTCCTCTCGTTTGAACATCAATGAGAAGGAACATATCTTCATTATTCTTTCTCGCCATTATTTCCTTGCATTCTTATTTACCTCTTATCTTAAACTCTGTCTTATTACATTAATTACCCATATCTTGTCGTCCCTACCAGATGTACTTCTAAACCCTTGAATCTTCGTATCTTTTGCATGGGGAAGGCTAAGGAAGTGACGTAAATTATGTAGCTCATAGAAGACGTAACTGGTTATTTTATGATGATCTAAAGGAAATCAAATGTGGAGTGTTCCATATGGAAACTTGAGATAGAAATGTGGTAAAGGTCTCGAATAGAATAAAGAGATGTATACTGCCAATCTGGAAACAATTACATTTAGAGAAATTTTGGGGTTATGAGATAGTTTGTAGGTGTATTCAAAACTAATGAGGATATCAGAGGTCAACCTAGTTTTGAGAACTTAAAAAATCTTGGTTATTGATTCTGGGGAAAACTTTTACTCTGAGGCTATGTAGAAGGTTAGTAATGGAAAAGAGAAGTTAATTGTGTTTAATACGGATATTAAACAAGATGTTGCGAGGAAATGACTAGGGATAGAGAGAACACAAAGTTATGGAAGTTTAGAGATTGTTGTGAAATATTTTTAGGAGAATAATATTCAAGGGTGTATGTCGAAGAAAATACGGAAGTTGATTTTGTGATGAAAGATAAGTTTTGTAAGGCCTAGAGATTTAAATTAAATAATACGAGGAGAACAATTTGAACAAGCTCAAGGAATTCGTGAACGGGATTTAGAGGTTTTGGATCAAATTTAAGACAATGTGAAAGAACTTGGAAATTTAAATAAATGGTTAATGTTGATTCCTAAATGTGAGGGTTGTGCTTCAAGAGTGATGTTTGGAAATTGGGAATTGCCTACGGTAGTCATGGTAAGGGTTTAAGTAAAGGTTAAATTTTCATATGGAGACTGGTGAGGTAAAGATATGATTGGCAAGTTATGACCAGATGAACTTAAGAGTATCAGAAGCAGATGACTAACTTGTTCTTCATTATTTTGTGCATTAATTACCACCTCTTGAACTCCCACTTTCTAATTGAGATCCTTGACGTTCCTTATCGTGACTTTGATATTCGGAATATAATACTAGCTGTTACCCTCCAACAAATCTTATATGCAAGACCTAGACGAGCTCACCTTCGTGTAGGTATATCATGTCCCACTAAAACCCGTCTTCTTGTACTCTATTTTCTTGATATGATTTTCTGGTCAACTGGCTAAACTATAACCTCTACCATTATACTAAATTTCTTCTTATTTCAATTAGAAATCTAGCCTTGACTCAATTCTTTCGACCCGACATGTGATGGTGTTTTGCTTGTTTCCTTAGATGCTTAACCTTGTACCTTATCTGATTACTTGACCCGTTGGTTAAAAAACTTGGACTATGTAATTCCTTTCATCATTACCACCCTTATATCTTGTGCTGCTAAATTAGCCTTAGTTTTGCAAGCTTATCTATTTTCGAGCTTGGTCATGACATATTTTATTGGCTGGCCACCCACTAACATATTGTCTAATCAGAACCGGTACATGATGGTCTGATCAACCTATTGCACTTTGGTTCGCTTTTTTATGTATCAATCTACGAGAATGGAGACATAGTTAAACTTGACCCTAGAGTCTTATTCGCGACAGCCTTGAAAATTATCCTTAAAATCTTTTCATCGCCTATGAACCTCATATTCGTACTCAGTCGAATTAAATTTAATCATGACCTGAACCTCCATCATTGGATGCTCGTGCTCATACTTTGATTTCATTGATTTCCCTTCTTGTCCAAATCTCGTTTTATCCCGAAATTGATCAACTTAGATCGTGTCAAGACAAAAATCTATTTGTGATTTGTTGTGCCTAAATTTTCAATTTTTGCCATTTTATGGAATAGTAACCTTTTAATAATTTCTTAGTTGCTTATTAATGACCAATTTTTATATAGGATGGTAGACAACCCTACAACCTTGATGATTGTTGTTGCCTTACCTTCCCAATTAGGACACCCTAGATTATTTGTGTGTTGATACCATAGTACTATTTTGACCTAGAATGATTAGTGTACCTAGGTGAGACTTCCAACTGCTACGGTGTGCCCTGGCCCTGTATACTATTCCTTCAAATTGCATGATTTAGATAAAAAAATTTAGACCTTGATTGTTGGAAAATAGGGACGTCACCCCATTAGTATCAGTTGTAGATATATATAGGTTAGTCCTTGATGTGGGGATGTGTGTCTATAAACATGTAGCTTATGAGATTTATGAGAGATTATAGTATCAGCCTTGATAGGATGTACTAGTCTTTTGGTGAGTATAAATGTGTTATGAGAGATAGGGGCCTATATGTCTTAGTAATGCATCGTTCCTATGGTAATAGAATGTATTAATAGATGGTTAATAGGAAGATAATAGTTTGAGCATACCTATAGCCTATGATCAATTCCTTTTCATCCTTAGTTAAGACCACTTTAAAATAGGTCCAGTCCCTTGGATATAGGTTCCAGTCCATATTTTATTGAAGTTCCATTACCGCCGTACAGCAGAGCAGTATTGGAGGTATTCCTAAATTGACACTTTTTAGATGTCTGTTTATTATTCCAGTGTTAGGAAGTATTACCTTAGATATTGGGTAGGTTAGAGGCTCTAGAAGGAGTACTATCGATCTTAAATTTCGAAGACGAAATTTTTCTAAGGTGGGTAGAGTTGTAGCACCCAGTTTCCCAAATGAGGGTAATTTTGAAATTTTGTGTTTATAATTATTTTAATAATGATATTTAATTCATGATATAATTTTTGGTGATTTTTAAATCATTTTAAAATTATTTAAATCAATGACTTGTGGTTTTGACGTTTTGCTAGTGAAACCCTAGAGACTGTTTGACCTAGAGCCTAACCATGTGATTATGATATTTTAATGTCATTTTTGGCCTAAGAATATTTTGCATTTGACCTCTTTGAATTATTTTGATATTATTTTATTATTTATGATATTGTTTTGGGATTATTTGAGTCGGGTTCGATTTTTATCTCAATCCGACTTGAAACGGGGACCTGGGGGTAGTTTGACTCTAGTAGAACCCACACACTAGTTAGGCATGGCCTACATGATATTAAATTTAGTCCACATGATAGAAATATTTTAATTAGAGATTAGACTAATTATTATGGATAAGGTTAGTGTGATTAGAGACTTTAGAATGACTAATTTAGCCCTAACCAATTAGCCCATTCCTAATACTCATAGAATAGGTTAGTGGGGGCATTTTGGACCTTACCATAATAGGACAAATAGTCCCATATGGCCAGCCACTTTGGGAGAGGATAGGCTCAAGTTTATTTCATTATTCTCATCCACACTCTCTCTCTCTCTCTCTTGTTCTTTCCCAAATTCCTAGAGAGCAATCCCTAGCAATTTCTCCACCAAATCCTTCCATTTTGCCACCAAATCTTCTTCTTTCCTTCTCCATTCTAGCCAAGGAGGAAGCTACCCAAGTTTGGGAGGATTCGGAGCTCGTTCGTGTCCTTTTGGAATCTCTACGTGTCGGTATCGCTCCGGGAAGGCTTTTCTTCGATTCGATCTACCGGGAGGTATAAATTCATTCTCTTTTTCATTTTCTCATGTATATAGGTCTATTTTGAACCCATAGGAATGACCCCCATGGTTGTATCTCCATTTGTGTCCATTTCGTGTCCATTTGGAGGTCATAGGAGTGTCCTTTGTGCTGTGGTTGTGTCCATGTGGGAAAATCCCAAATTTGGACACACTATGTGTTGTTGTTATGTATGAATGAATTATTACATGTTTAATCTCATATTTTGTATTGGAGATGTGTTCTATAGTGTCTCATATATATATATTAGTGTAGAGAGTGAGTTCTTGATATATTATGTTATATACTTGTGTTCTTTTGTCTCAAACTACCCAAATCCGTCATGATTTTTATCCACGTTTTTAATTTCAGCCCTAACTTAGAAATGTCATAACTTCTAGCTCAAAGCTCGGTTTAATCTCTCGTTTTTTTAAAAGAAGCGTATTGAAGTTAGCTTTCCAAAAACATGTATTAATAGGCCTAATTCATTCTGTAACTTTCTGGAGAATTATTTGAGTGTCAGCTGTACGAAAGACAAACGCATTCTCGGTGTTTTTGCGATTTCGAGAGTTTTCGAAAACAAAAATGCGATCCATTTGAAGTTTCGGAAAGCTAACACATAGATCTATAACATACTTTAATTCTACATTTTAATTCATGCTGAGATGGTACAGTATTGATTATTAGTAGGAGTTACTATTCGGCATATGCATTTTGTGCACCCTTGTGTGTAATATAATGTTCTATTTGATTTTAACCCATGTTAATGTATATACATTATGTAGTTAAATAGAGAATGCAAGCATAAGTAAATGGTTAAATAAATGATGTATGAGATGTAAGTATCCTATCTAATGTAAGCATGTATAAGTATGGCTTGTAATAAATATGTAGGTTCCACAGTATGTAATGTATGGTGCAGATAGTAGTACAAGAGAATAAACGAATGATGAATGAATGCAAGCATGAATGTAATGTAATAATAGATGTAATGTATGCAATATACAAGTTAATGAGATGTAATGTACTATGTTAACACAAATCCTATATTACCTCATGTACCCCCTTACACTATGTTGACACTATCACACTTGACACTTTGTTCACTTACACTTTGACACTCTTTGATATGTATACACTATGTATGCCCATTTAACCCTCACTTTCCCCTTTGCCATGTTCACATACACACACATAGCCTCTTAAATAAGTATTTATGAATATAGTTAACTTAGCTATGTATGTATATTATATATATGTTAGCATATTGTGTTGTAATATATAAGTTTATATAACCATTTAAAATGTCATGATTATAGACCTAATGTTGAATACCAATATATGCATGTGTATATATGTGTAGACATATATAGCTTAAAGTAATAGATTACCTAGTATATATCCAATGTGAATTCTTGCCTATTTGAATATTGAATAATTGCATGCTATATAGAGTTGGGTGTATGTTGGCTTGTATAGCCTTGTATTGATGTGTGCTTGCTAGGATAGTCTTGGTTAGGCCTATTAAGACTTGCTGGGTTAGGACATGACCTAGTTTGACCTAGTTTGACTAGTGCAGTTGACCAGAGTTGACCAAGGGTTGACTTTGGCCTAGTTTGACCTAGATTCATGTAGAATGCATTGTAGTGCTTTATATTACCCTTTTGGACATGTTGTGACTTGTGCTGTTCTAATTAGGAGCCAGACACCTCTCCTCGAACAGTATCTTTACCTTGGACATTCAGATATCAGGCGAGTACATTCTCTGATCTTTTCATACTTGTCTGGACTATACTCTTGCTCTAGATTACTTTACTTGATGCTGACACGTATCTTCACGGATTAGTACTATATAGATCCTTTCCTGAGATGTTATCCCTCTACGGGTGCATCGGGTATTTCATGTTCATGTACTTTATCATGTGCATCAGGTACTCCTTGTACTCGTACTAGTTCATGTTTTTACATGTTCTCATGTGCTTTTATGTGCTTCATGTGCTTTCATGTGCTTTATCATGTGCCTCATGTACTACTCATTACATGAGTTCACGTATCTTAGCTGTATTCATGTGCTTATAACGTAACTTGAATGGATCCTTGTGTATTGATTGGGACGGGGTGAGTAGAATTGGTTATGTGAACACTATCCCCAGTAGCTGTATTCATGTGCCTCCTTATTTGTATTCATGTGCCCCTAAGCCGTTTACATAACCATATTGTGCTCTAAATCACGTAGCTACTTACAGTCTCTACTATCATGTATTTACTTTCAGTTATAAAATATCTCCTATTTACTCGTACTTCCTATTCAGCACTTCCTGTATTTTACTCTATTGCATGATTTATACTCCTAACCTGCTATGAACTGTTTTAGAGATATGTGCTCGTTCCCGTCCTGACTGGACCTGTTGAAAATTTTACAGATAGCTTGGAGATTGCCTGCTAGCCTAGAGGAGACACATTAGAGGTTGTTTAGTTAGCTATTTTAATTGTCTGGAGTTGTATTTACCTTATGGATTACTGTATCTGAGTTTGGAGATTTGAGATGTATTTTTGGATTTATGTATCTTAGACACTTAGATTTCTCTCTGTTGTACCTCTTTTGGATTTTATGTTTTATCTATCCTTATCATGCTCTACCTTAGATGTGATTGAGTCTGTATCTGCTATGTCACCCCCATTCGGGGAGTATAAACTGTTTAGCCTTATATTGTTATATGCATGAGACCTAGGACAGCGTTCTACCGCCGACACTGCAGCGTAGGCTGGACGTACCCACTTCTCGTGCCCTAACTCTAGGGTGCGGGTCATGACAAATAGGCTTTAGAAGAGAGGTTACTCAATCACAGTTAGGACTACTTGAGAGATTCCTGGACGACCCTTGAGAATCTCATTATGAACTTCGAATTGAAAACCCTTTTCCTCTTGTTTTGATTCACCCTCACTCCTTGATGTTTAAAGGATTTTAAACTATTAACTTCCTTCATCATTACCCTTACTTATATTTTGTCTATCTTATGTTGCTAATTTAGCACCAGTTTTGCAAGCTTATCTTTTTCGAGCTTGATCATGACATATTTTATTGGGGGCTGGCACCCACTAACATATTGTCTAATCTGAACCGGTACATGATGGTCTGATCAACCTATTGCACTTTGGTTCGCTTTTCATATATTATTCTATGTGGAGGGAGACATAGTTAAATTTGTCCTAGAGTCTCATCCACGACAGCTTTGGCAATTCTCTTTTGAATTATTTCCATCGCCTATGAACCACGTATTGTACTAATAGCATCGTCTTTGAACTCTTTATTGTTTTGCCTTTCACATATTTCAGAAAGAAAAGGCACTGTACTTGATAGATCAATCCAAGGTATCACGTTTAGTTTTCCTATCCAAAGGAGGAAATTGACTTATTTCTATACCCTTGCATCATCCTTTAAATTCTAATTCCTTGATCGTGACCAGTCGACCGGGTCATCCTCCTTATCATCCAGTATTTGAGTCTTATTCAATTGAATTAATTCAATTGTGACATGGATATCAAATCTTGGATACTCGTGCTCAGACTTCAATGGCCTCGTTCTCCATCTTGCCCAAACTTCAATTTATCCTGAAATTGATCAACTTAGATCGTGCCGGGACTAAATCTTCTTTTATATATTGTATTATTGGATTTCAATGCTATTGACACTCGTGCCTTAAACTTTCGATTTTGATCATCTTTGGAATGGTAATCCTTTATAATTAATTCCTAGTTATCTTTACCAGTTTCATGTAGGATGGTAGACTATCCCACACCTTAATGATTTGTTGCTCCCTTATCTTTCCAGCAGAATACCCTATATTGCTTGTATGTTGATACCATGAGACTGTTTGATCTAAAATGACTAGTCCATCTAGATGAGACCTTCAACTGCTATGGTTGACCATGACTCTATATATTATTCTTCAAATTGTATGAGTTAGGAATTGCTTAGAGACTTTGATTGTGGGGGGGAGGGGGTTGACCTAATAGGGGTACGATCATCTTAATTTCTTGGACAAAATTTTTCTAGGAGGGTAGGATTGTAACACCCAGTTTTCCAGATGAGGGTAATTTTGAAATTTTGTAATTATAATTATTATTATTGATATTTATTTCACATTATGATTTTTGGTGATTTTTAATAATTTTTAAACTATTTAAAAACTGCTTTAAGTCATGACTTGTGATTTTGATGTGCTGCCAGTAAACCCTAGAGACTGCATGACCTAGAGCCTAACCATGTCATTAGGATGATTTAATTATCATTTTTAGCCTAGGGATAATTTGGTCATTTTTGACTTATTTGAATTATTTGATTATTTATTGGATTGGTGATTCCTAGTTTGGGCTTTGACTAGTTTGAGACTTGTAGACTAGCCTAGAAGCTAACCCTAGCCATGGTGACCCTAGTCTAACCTAGGTTAACCTATTTTAGTCATTAGAAATTAGTTCTGGAATAGGAAGATTAAGTTTAAGTGGAATGGGTTCATGACTTATGACTTAACTCAATGACTTGTGATTTTTCCAATTCATAACTTATGAAATTGACCCATAGGCCCATGATTTAAGCCCAAACCCAACAAGCCCACCCATGGCAGCCAACCTAGGGTTTCCCACCCCTATTTAATGCCTCTTCCATTTGTTCATGCCTCTTTTATTAAATTTTCCAAGTTTTTGAAGAAAGAGGTTTGTCCATTCTTCTCCAACCCATAGATTATTCATTTTAAATCCCTTTCTACTCTAGTTTCCTGCATTAGCCTAATACTCTCCTATTTTCTGATTTTGGAGTTTAATCCCAGCTTTGGGACAATTTGGGAGCATTTTGCTAGCAAGGAGGAACCTCCCATTTGGAGCTTTTTCTTGCTATTTGCATCCATAGGTAAAACACCTCTAATTGTGTTAAATTTCTATTTTCTTTGCATTTAGGGCTAGATCTAGGAGTCCCCTAGCTGTCCCTGGAGTTTGAGCTAATTTCGTGTCCGTATCGGGCACGTGTCAATGTGTAAGTGTAGGTGTTTGATAGAATGCCCCTTAGGAATTTATTTTCGATTTTTGAAAATGTAATTACATGAGTTTGTAGATCTAAGGATGTACATTAATTTTTGTGAATGATGTTAGGTATTTTGGTGTCGTTTCTTGTCGACACGGGGACACGAACACGCGGGGACTGAACCATATTCTGTGTCCTGCATCACGGGCTGGTTTTCTTCTTGTATCGGATACGTGGACACGCCAAATTTTGGGAGGATGTCAGGGCACTGACTGACATCATCCTCCCAAAATTTGGGGCCATATGGTGCAGTGTGCGAGGAGTTCTCCTCCTCGCACTGGCCGCACTGGCCGCGCGGCGCGCGTTCTACACGCGTGAGTTTTAGCTACTGACACGCACTTTTAATCTGGATACGGGGACGTGAGGACGTAGTGCAGGGCCATGGACACGTAGCCCTATATGGGGCGAACACGTGGGCACGAGCACGAGTCGTGTCGTGCCCTATGTCGTGTCCTAGGGCGACACACACGCGTGCACGACGCTGTGTGCCTGTGCAGTGTCTGTGTGTGTTCAAACACGATTAGACACGCCGTGTCCGGCTCTAGGGTGACATGAAAGGATTCCTGGGGACACGTGCACATGTGTTTGATGATTACCAACCAATTAACTTGTATTTTATCATAGTTGTGATGTTCGATTTCCAGTTTCCCATGTCACTGATACGCATATACTGATTTTGTAATATCCTGAATTGATTTCCTGTTTTTAACTGATTCTTGATGTTTAATGTCATATTTAATTCACCTACATGTGTATCAACTACTACTAGTTAGGATTTGCAAGTTAGATTAGGTTTTGTTATCAATTGATGGATTTTAGATGTTGTTTTGAACTGAAATATATGCATTCACTGTTACATTCATGTTGAAACCGATTTTTAAATTTCCAGTTTTAAATCTGATATTTAGAACTAAACTTGATGCTTAAATTGCCAGGTTGATTCCATTACATTGTATTAGCAAATGAATGATTCATTGGTTGATTTTATCAGTTATGGGAATTCGAATTTGGGTCTTTGGGATGTATGAAATTCAAATTGGTTTAGATAAAAGGGTGAACTGTCATATTGAGTTTCCTAAAATCTGATGTGGTGTTCACTGTTTCCCATTTATTCCTTAATTCCCTGTCACACTCAGTCACACAGCACTATAACTGAGTTTACATGCTAGCTAACCTATAAACTGACCTGAGATTGGAATCCTGGAAATGGGTTCCTGTGAATGGCTGTCACATGAGCTATTTCTAATGTAATCCTATCACACACACACATGGTTTACACTGGTTGCTAATCCTATAACTAAGACACTGATTTTCCCTGGTGTAGCACACACACACATTTGTTTTCCTAGCACATGTCCACTCTTCACACATGATTCACATGTCCTACTCTACACACACACACTTCACTTGATCCCCCTCACTGATATCAGTTGCTCTTTGACACATTCTCTATTGGATTCCCTGTCACTATGAACACATGCTAGTTTTCAGATCACACACACACACACCCTCTTTTGACACACTATTTTCCAGATTACAAATACACACACACATACATGAACCACCACACAACACCCTAGTAGCGAACTGCCATTTTATCACACACACCATTAGACACTACACACACATGTGTATATTACCATACACACTCTAAGTCCCTGAGAACACATTGTTTCACACACGTTTCCTGCACCCTTGTGAACACACAACATACACAAGTCCCTCTCCATATCACTCTAGGCATATATATATATATATATATATATATATATATATATATATATATATATATATATATATATATATTTTATATATATATATATATATATATATATATATATATATATATATATATATGTGATATATATATATCAGGGTAGCTATAGATAATGTGTGTGCTATCTATATTAAAATTTGATAAATAGTTAGTGTATGAGATGCCTAGTATTGAGTGACATATACATGTGCTATGGAAGTATAGGCCTATAGCTTATACAAGCCTAAGTGCACCTTGTGTATATGCCTTAGCCCTCACTAGGTATCTATGTAAACATGTATGCAAATGAATGTATATATTTATATATTGTGTCTATTTGGTATATAGCCTAGTGTTAGAGTGGCCAATGGGTGGTAGTTGACTAGAGATTGACTGGAGTTGACCAAAAGTCAACATTGAGTCTAGATTGACCTAGTTTGACTAGTGTAGTTGACTTGGGTTGACCCAGAGTTGACCAAGTTTGACTTTGACCTAGATTGACCTAGAAATCATGTAGATTGCATCGTAGACTTCACTTATCTTATTTTAAACATATTATAACCCATATTACTCTGTTTAGGACACTGTGACTCCGGTGCAGACATCTGATATTACACTACTCTTTTTAGAGTAGCAGGCGAGTACATTCTCTGATAGTTCTTCTATTTACTTGTCGTTTACTATATTTCAGTTGTAGCTAGTTCTATCTGATTCTCTGTTTCAAACACGATTTGATATTGCTGGATCCATTTCATGCGACACTCACTTATTTATGTCTGGCCTCTATTTCTGGAACCACCTACTGGAACCACCCTGGAATCATTTATTGGAACCATTCGTGTACTGGCTGGACTTATACCTATTTTCGTGTCGGATTATGGATTCACTTGTACTTGCTGGGCGGGGAAATAATGGAATAGGCATGTGAATATACCCAAATACTGGAACCACTTCCCTTGGAATTATACTGGAACGATAGCCATCACATACTTGGCCGAGTGTGCGGTGTGCCGTATTACCTACAGCCGTTCATATGTCGATCCCGATATTTTAAAACACACTGTTAGAGTATAGGCTGGACTCACCCTGGAACCTTTGATCACCGACTGGACTCAACTCATACTGGACTCCTCTTGTACGGGAATCACCTGGTATCAGATTCATGTTGTCTGGATTTACTTGGGTTTTGTACTTGTTTATATTTACATTCTGGACTTATATCATGTTGCTCTAGTTCAGCTAGTTTCTATTTACAGTCTTTATTGCTATGATTCTTCTCTTATTTTACTTACCTTACTTTTCTTGTATCTTAACTGTTTTTCTATACCATCACCTGTATACAAACTACCATGTTCATCAATAAATCTGTCTATAACTGCTTTATAGTTCTCTGTCATTTACTTGGGATTTCTTGATGAATTATACTCGTTCCTGTCCTGACTGGACCTGTTGAAAATTTTACAGATGATTGCCCTGAGGACACATGCCCTACATATTATGGACTCGGAGATGGGATGACTACCTTTGGTCCCGACACTCAGGAGTGATCGGGATTTAGTTTAGTAGACTAGCATCTGTTTTTCATGTCGAACTTTTGTATTGATTTGAGACTTGTGTAGTATTGAGATTGTTGAGAGTTGTTATTATTTTAGTAGTTGTCTTTCTATTCTTAGTTAATTCTTCTGTGATTATCTTATCGTGCTTAGACTGTGATTGAGTTACAATATCTTATATTTGTCCTCCGTTCGGAGTTGATCATGATGAGTACATTATAATTGCGTGAGTTGCTGGTTAGATAGTAACCTAGGACAGTGCTCTACCGTCGACACTGCGGCGTAGGCTGGACGTTGTTACGTACTCGTACCCTCACAGTGGGTGCGGGTCGTGACAGATAGTTAGCCACTGACCCACCAATGTGACTATATCCCCGTCTTGAGTTACTCGCTCTCTTTCCTCGACCTTAGATTCATTTTTGCGACCTTATTGGAACTTGAGAATGATTGAAATCTAAACCTCGACGACTATGTTCTCTCAATTGATTGCCCTTAATCTAGTCAATTCCTTATCTCTTTATTTCATGTCTTATCATGATTAAACTTTAACCCTTAATTCTTTCTTATTTAATTGGTTAACTAGCAACCCCCATTCAATTCCATATCCGTGATGTATTTACGTAGATAACGAAATCATGACTCTCTAATTGCATGTTAGTGTTGAACGTCATTTCTTTGTCTCGTTCAGTAATTTGATCTTATCTCCTTCTATCTGCTCAACCCTATCAATTCCTAAATTTCGAGGACGAAATTTTTGTAAGTTAGGTAGGATGTAAACCCCCAAAATTTTTAATACGATTTTTTTTAAAATAAATTTGGTATTGATTTTTTTTTGTTTTTCATATTTGTACGTCGTGTGCGAGTACGCATATGCGATGGTATATTTTATATACACGAAGGTTCTATTGAAAGATTGCTTCATATAGAAAATAAGTATGTTATTTTTATTTATGGCGTCGTATCAAGATTTGGCAAAACGTTATTTATTTATTTAATTATTATCAAAAAGGCTATTTATTCTATTGTACAAACATAATTATTAATTTAGAAAACTATGTTTTACATAGATGTTATTTTTGCATGCGAGTAGAAAAAAATTTAATTCATATATATATATATTTGAAATTAATTATTATTAATATTTATTAGTTCGAAAGATATTTAAAATTTATGTTGATTTAAATTATGGTGATTTAAATCTGGAAAAACAAAAGAGGGGATTTATTGAATTTATTTTAAATAAGCTTTTAAATCAAAATAGGATTTATATAGATTTGAATTGGATTTAGATTTGAATCGAGTTGTTTTAAATCAATTTGAATTAAATGACGAAATATCTAGTAGGAATTTAAACCCTCCTACTCGTTATCCAACTAGGAGCTTCCACCTCCTATATAAGGAGAGGCTCATTGCTCCTTTTTTCCCCCTTAAATTCCATAAACAAATATTCTCCACCAAAACTTGTGTATAGTGTCCGTGTCCCCCTTCCCATTCATTATATTTCAGAATTACAAATACAACTATCTCGCTGTGTCCGACACCCCGAATACGAAGGGCAGCCCTCCACCACCAACAAACCCATACAACCAAACCCAATCCCTGCCCATGGCCACGACAACGCCGCTTCCTGCCACCACGATACACCCTGCCACCATCGACAACACCATCCTCATAAAATGCCACTGCTACCTCGTCTTCGGCTTACCACAACCGTGACCGCCTACATACAGCCCATCTCCGGCCAAACCAAACCCGACCACCACCCCGAAACAAAACACATACCATCATAACAGTTGCCCCCGATTCCCCGTCCGGTCACGTCTCCGCTCACCTCCGCTGCCAGCAACACCGACCCAGCCAACACCTCCCTCATCGCCACAGCCCTGAACCACACCACCACCCTCCGAGTCCAAAGCAACATAATCCCGGCAAGACCGACTCCCTGCACCCAACCCCCTATCCTCTCCGGCAACACTACAGCTGCCTTCATCACCACCACTACAGTCAACTCACCTCCGCCGAGGACCACCGTAGCCGAACGCAACGCCAAGCCGGCGACCATCGGATCTGGTTCAGATCCCCTCCGCCGAGCGTTCCCCCTCGAGAGCTGCCACCACCATAGTTCTATAGGCATCTTTGCGGCTCCACCGTGCATCAGCTAGAGAACGCCACGTCGACCGGTGAGCTCTCCACCGGCGCGTGCAATCGAATCTACCGTCGTCATTGGCCGGATCCGCCGCGAGCCTAGCGCCTCCGTGGCACCACCGCACCTCGGATGGGCACCGCCACGGAGCCGGCGGCCACTTCAAGTGCTACTCCCTCCTCTTCACTACCACATATTCTCACTTTCGTTTTTATAAACTTACTAACTACCCGATCTCTCTTTGCTTTTTGTTTGTGGTTCTTCTCTTTTCTTTTTAAAAACCAATTTCCACGGCTTCCAAAGAATGAGAACTGTTGTTCTCATTTGGTCTTGCTTTGCTATTACTTTGTTTTATTCTGCTACTTTTTATTTTATTATTTGTTTTCGTGATCTGAGTTTTGTTACAGTATTGAACATTAAATTAAATATTTTCGTTATATACAAAAAATTATTACTTACTATTGTTATATTTATTATTATTATTTTCTTTTCTTTCTTTTCTCTTTCTCATCTATTTTATTACTATTATTATTGCTATTAAAGTTTTGTATGTAGTATAATATTTAGGATATGAATGAGTAGTTGTTACAGTATTATTATTATTACCACTACTTTATTGTTTACTACTATTATTTCTTCTTGTAAATTAAATACAGGATTTCTATTTCATAAATTAAGGATTTTACCCTAAAAGAATTTATTTTTCAGGTATGTAGCCTAAAAATATTTAGATTTAATAAAAAGGCAGTTTTCAAATTATCATACATATTTTCAATTATTTATATAAAATATTAAGTTTCAACCTAAAACGCTTTTTATTTATAACTACTTATAAATATTTTAACTAATAAAAATCTATATTATAAACAATATATATATATATATATATATATATATATATATATATATATATATATATATATATATTAGTATATGTATCTATCTCCACAAATTCTCCTCGGTTATCACTATTGATCACGACCGATCATGCGTTTATATTTCTCGTAAATTTTGGACCCTTACACATCGACCCCGGCTATTGGACAATCAGGACTTGTCGGATCCCCTCACCACACCAGGCGTCAAACCAGGCAAGACACCTTGCCTTTACTGTTTATTTAATTGCTCAATATCATGCATGCTTTTACTTATTTCTAGCAAATATAAAATTGTTCTTTTAAAACTGTATGTAGATGCAAATTACTATACTTTAGTTTTCTTGTTGCATTTTGGCCTAGAGTTAAGGGACCACCCTTTGTGTGTGTTGCATTCATTGGCTTCGACATTTGTGTGCCACGAAGTCGCGAGTCGCATATAGATACGGACTTGCGTGAAGACTGATCATTGGCGCGTACAGGTCGTGCGTTTGGATATAACTACAAATAGATTTGTTTGTATAGAAGACCTCGCAGTTACTAAAACAAAAATAGTGTCGTGGAAATGATTCACACTACTAGAAATAATCCATTATACGGCAACCTTAAAATGCCGTTAATAATGAAATTGTTGCCACAAAAACACAAATATGGCAACAATTTGAAATTGCCATAGCGTGCCGTAAAAGGTTGCGTCAGTATTGCATATTTACGGCATCTTCCAATTATTGCCGTATAAGGGAACTAATTTACGGCAATTAATTGTTGCCTTATAAGAAATATTTTTGTTGCCTTTAAAGATTATTATTAATGGCAATATTTAGTTGTCGTAATTTCGAACAATATATGGCAATATATTATTGTCATATATCATCAGTCCATAAATGGCAAGATTATGTTGCAAAATATTGTATTTATTTTAATGGCAATATTTTGTTGTCGTAAACTACTAGTATTATATTGCATTATATATTGCCATATATTGCAATCCCATATGGCAATTCTTCGTTAGGCATGTCTTTATTGTCATGATTGAGAACGTAAGACAACTGCCGGATTCCATATTTGAAAAATTAATTTTTACTATTTATTGCTATGATCGACAAAATGTGACAATTAATAGATGCCAATATTTGAAACATCAACTAAATTCAATTGCCAAAATTTAAGTAGATCATTAACCAAATATTAAATATAGATAATAATTCAATTTGTACACTTCAAATCAAAAATAACTTCTAATTAAATATGGTAGATTCAGTACTACATCATTAATATTACATAAAACCAACTACGCCAGGAATCCATACTTATCATATCCAACATTATGAGGCACAATTCCTCTTTTATATGAGGTTCAAAATTCAAATAGGTACTTGACACCCCCAACTTAAACTTAAATTTGTTGCCTCATTGTTCCCTCCATATATGTATCTTGTCTGCAAAGATTTCTCTGACAGTTGTTGTGCGCCAATTCACAGCTATACAATCTTTATATACCATGGTATGGATAAATAATAAAATTAGCCTATAGACCAAAAAATGTTAATAAACAAATTATATTTTAAGGTAGTGCAAATTTCTATGTTTCATTTGTTTTATATGAATAGTTACAACAGATGAAACTTGTATAAATATTTTATTTTAAGGATAAAAACTAATGGAAATAATTTATTTACAACCAAACTCATTTATTGGCCTAAAACTGTTCTATTACCTCACATTTATAAAAATATGTTTGTGAAATATATACAATTTCATCATTATAAATATTTTTCAAGTTTATTTTCATGCATGCATATATGGTTCTCAACCTTCCATAGATGGTTGTAAAAAAATCTTCCATAGATTAATTAAAAGAATATTATGTGCATATATGTTTCTCAACCTTCCATAGATGGTTCTAAAACAATCTTCCATAGATAATTAAAATAATATTACATGCATATATGGTTCTCAACCTTCCACGGTTGGCTGTAAAAAAAATCTTTCGTAGATAATTAAAATAATATTCTATGTATATATGGTTCTCAACCTTCCAAAGATGGCTCTAAAAAAATCTCCCATATATAATTAAAAGAATATTATATGCATATATGGTTCTTAACCTTTCATATATGACTGTAAAAAAAATCTTAACCTTCCATAGATAATTAAAAGAATATTCTGATTCCAGTGAATCGAATCCTAAACAAAGAAAAGATTTATTTTATCTTCATGAATATATGGTAAAATATTCAATAGTATATTGTAGAACTATTAGGATGATAATCAAGTCAAAAACAAAACTAATTAATATTTAGAAAAAATTTACAAACTCATTATCAAAAATTTATCAAATCGTATTTCCTCTAAATCTTTTTAGAATGAGTGATAATAGAAGATTTGAAGGTTCAGGGTCCATAAGTAATGTAGAAAACTAAGGAGAAAAATTTCATCGTGTGTTCCGGAGTAATTTAGTTGGAGAAAAATTTCACAATTTGATCAAACGCATTTATTAACCAAAAGTTAGAACACAAAATAAAGCAACATTTTAAATAATTATCCATACCGATTAGTCGTCGATCACTCGGACTCGATGGCAGCAGAGACCTTCTACTAGAGGCGCTCAGAACCCAAAATCCAAAACTTCTCGTTCCCAAAAGAAATCCACAAATGAAAGAAACAAAAAAAAACAAAATAGAAATAGAGGTTAAAGAAATACCTAGGTTGAAGAAGGGGAAGAGAGATCTAGGTTGAAGGGGTAAAGAGAACCAAAGTTTAAAGAGAGACCTAGATTGAGAGAGAATAGGAATTAGGATTTGGTAAAATAATAAAGGAGGAAAAATATTTCAACTTTTTATGTTCCCGCCGGTCTTATGTATAGACACAAATTTTTTTATTCTCATTAAACCACAAAAAAGTTTCCATAAGTAAACAAATAAATATTGCCATATTTATTTTGTTCATGGAGGAAAAATATATTACATATTTTGGGGCAACATTTTTTCCATAAACTAATTATTTTATGGCAATGTAAAATATTGCCATATTTGATTGTAATATATTATGTCACAAATACAGCTTGCCATAATATATTGCGATCAAATATGGCACGCGTTATTGTTGCCATAAACATTTCCATTAAATATGGCATGCGTCCTTATTGCCATATAAAGTGTGACAATTATAGGCAACATTATTTGTTGCCATAAACAAACTTGTGTATTAAGGCAATATTAATGTTGCCGTATTATGACTATGTTATATGGCAACATTTTATGTTGTCGTAAGACATTGCCGTAAAATATGCTTTTTCTTGTAGTGTCATTTGTGTGTCGTGGAGACGACGCGTGTATAGTATCATGGAAGGGAGGAGACATCTATTAGCGTAGGGGCTACATTATATTTTTATGCACATTTGGGCTGATAGTGACTCAGATGAGCGCTACTTGCGGCCCAGGGCAGATAGTGTCTCGTATGAGCGCTACGTGCTGCCAATCCTCTTTTATTTGCGTGGCTTATCATACAGCCCCAACATAGAACATTGTCTCCAAAAGTGTATGATTTACATAGAATTGTTAGGGACCTTATTTGTTTAGGTTTATGTACTTTTCTATTGAGCTATTTATATTCATTTTATGGCATGATATTATATGTCTTGTTACGTCCCTCTAAGGACCTGGTGAATTCTTCAGGTGTGATTTGTGACTTCTTGCAGGTGCTCTAGCTAAGGCCATGACTTGTGCTCTATTCCGTCGAGATGTTGCTTTTGGATCGTCATCCCCTTCGCTCGACCAAATCTCTTTTTTTGTATATTTCTTTCCTACTTAAATTAGTTGGTAGTGGATTTGTCTCCGCCCAACGATTGTATACATGACAAACTCAAAGTTTCTTTTATATCATTATTTATTTTCGTGGATGAGATTTAGTATCTTGGCTTTCTATATTTTTACAGCTGGAATGATACGTTTCTAGTCCTTCTATTTTAGGACTGGGGCATTACAGGTTAGTGCCTCTTTGGCACATGGTTTTCTGGCCCGTTTGGGTGCATCCCTGAGGAGCGCATGATGTTGATGGCGCATCAGCCAAGTGTCGCATCCTCTTTGGCCCATTTGTTGAGTTCTTCGAGGCTTTGATTTAGCTAAATACGAGAAGATAAATGCATTTGCTATTAATGCAAATTCATTGCATAGAATTTGGAAAGTTGGCCTTTTGGCACTCGGGTGTAGGCTGCCCGTGCCGCATGAAGGAAAGCTTTGCTTTCATTCTTCATTTTGACATAAAGATGAACTTGGTCGGAGCTCCACCGTGGCGAACTGTCGAACTTAGTTTTTTGTAGAAGTCTTGATGACGAGCTCTTCCTGAAGGTTAAGATGCACTGTCCCAGTCTTTCCATCGCTCTGAGCTTCCGTGATAGTGTCTGTTGCATCCAAATATCAGGATCGTCGAGTCCCGACATAGGTCGATGGTGCCTGTTGCATCCAAAGATCGGGACGGCCGCGCTCTGACTTTTTGTTATGCTAGAAGAGCCACAGGATGTCGAGTTTGCCGGTTACTTCTGAAGACCGAGGCATCGTGCTGCGATCTTTGTCGAGCTAGGTGAGCTCCTCCTTCTACTAGACAAGGGCTGATTGGTTCTAATGTGCCTGCGCCATAATGACGAGACGATGCACTTGGATGAGACATCAGAGTGATGCGCCTGACGGATGATGCGCCTGTCATAGGGCGCATGGCAGTCGCTGCGCCTGGCTATAACTTTAGGATCTTTCTTTTTGTAGAAGTTCTCCTTTGTATAGCCTTTCTTTAGACATGTAATAGACTTTCATATGAAACAAAAGCCTTCTTTTGATGTCTTATACTCTTTGTTTGTGTTCTGATACGTCGAGTACTCTTTATCTGTTCTAGCGCATATTATTGTGGGGCGCATGAGAATTTATGGCGCATAGGGACTCTGGCCTGAAATTTCATGCTTCTACAAGACCCCCTTCAAAGTTTTCAAAACTTTTTGTCAAGTTTTGGAAGACTTTGAACAAGAATCATGGGAAGTAACGATTCGGAGCGCATGCCCTTCGCCTAGGCGCATGGCTCTTCTTGGCGTATAGTCATTCTGCGCGTCGCTGTAGGGACGCTTGTTGCTTAGGCGCTTGCCGCTAGGGCACATGCTTCTTCTGAAGAGATAATGCCTCGATCTCTGGAAAGATTAATAATAATCTTTTGAAGATAAGCAGTCGTTCGTTTCACGAGACCCAAAGCGACTGATGTCACGTCTCATCGGTTTACACGTGAGGCCAAGCCTATAAATACGCGGCTGTGAGGAGAGAGAGTCTTCTACTTTCTGCCGAAGCTTTCTTCTTCCTCAGAGCTCTTTTGTCCTTCTTCTTCGTTAGAGAGATGTCTCCCAAGACTCCCCGAGGCGGTGCTGCTGGCCGAGGAAGGGGCCAAGGCAAGGAACCCTTGGATGTCGACATAGAAGAAGCCCATGTTGTCATGGTGACCCACGCCGACATTCGTCCGGAGGTGTTCGGTGGGTATTCTCTTGCTTAGTCTTTGTTGCAGTGGTGTTGGTGTGACCCGACTGCAGATGAGTTACCTCATGTCGATGTGTTTTGGCTGACACACACGGACTTTTGTCCTGATGATGCTGTGAAACCCATTATTTTTGTAGCAATTTATTTAAATAGAATGTTGTGTTATTAATTAACGTTTTCAAAAAAAAATTATTATTATTATTATTATTATTATTATTATTATTATTATTATTATTATTATTAAATATTTTGGTGTGAAAAAGAATTTCGAAAATTATAACAACTTGGCTTTTTGATTTTCGGACCCAGACCCGAGTTCGAGCCCAGACCCAGGCCTGAGCCCGTTTCCTTCTTTCTCAATTCTGATTATTTTGGTTTAATCTTTATAAAAAAAAAATTAATTAAATGTTGGCTGGTCCCGTAGGACCAGCACTCCATCACAGAAATGGTAAACCATTACTTAGTCCCTTCCTATTCTAAACCCCCAACTCCACCTTATAACTCCTCAAACCCCTTCATTTCCGTAACTCCCCTCTCCACTCCTATCTTCACGTTCACAGAAGAAGAGATATAACCCACTCTCTCCATCTTCAGGAGAACCCCATCACAAAAATCAACTCCTCTCCTCTCTCTTATTACTCGAACTCACCCAACAGAGAAGAGAAAACTCCATTTCTCTTCATTTCCCTTTTTCTCACAAACCCATTTTTCCCACCTAACTCCACCTACCCCCCGAGCCCTAGCTCGGCCGACCGAAGTCCGACCACCCTCGCGGCGAGCCCCGTCCGCGCGCCCCTTCCCGTCGGTCCTTCGGCGACCGCGAGCACCTATCGCGCCGCCCCCTGGCCGTGCCTCCGGCGACCGCCGATCCGCCCCGTCGCCGTTTCCCCGTGCGGCCACCCGCGACCCGCCCCGACCAGCGCCGCCCCTTGCGCGGCCGAGTCCGGCGACCCCCTCCGTGGCTCACCGCCGTTCGCCAGCCAAGCAGCGCCCCTCTCCACGCCGCCGTGCGCGCCCCCTTCTCTTCGGCGAGGCTGTCCTAGCCAGCCATCCCGAGCCACCCTGAGCCCTCTCCGTCCGATCGAGCCCCTGTGGCCGCGGCTCCCTCCGCCGCAGTCAGCCCGGCGATTCCCCGCCGGCAGAACCCCGACCCCGCTGCGCTGTCCACGTCCCGCCGCGTCAGCGTGCTCCGCTGCGCTGTCCAGCGCCCTTTTTCACGGTCCTTGCTGTCCCCGCAGGCGTTTCCGCTGTCCGTGGACTCTCGTCGCTGTTCGGAACTTCGACCTGCTGCCGACTTAGTTCGGATTTCTTTTCCGAGATTTTTCCCGCGGCTCTCCGCCAACGGAAACTGGTAATTTCTGGATAGTCACAGTAGTTCGTCCCCCGTAGAGTCGATGATGATAGATCGGTCCCCCGGTTCCCTCTCGGGAATCCGGTTAGCTGCGTTATATATTTTCGTTTAGCTGCGTTAGATTAATTTCCTGTGTTTTACTTGCTGGGTTGGTGTGATTTGGATGGATTATGGATTCCCGGATATTTCGGGAATTATTCGGTAGAGTTGGAATTATTTTTCTGTGGCTTGGAATCATTTTGGTGGATATTTCTGTGGATTATTTTGGGTTGGAAAATATTTGCAGGAGTTTGTTGGCGCACTTCCCAGTTCTTGGGTTTGTCCCGAAATAGAGGAAGTGCTGCCCAAATTTTTACAAAACTATATTTATATTGATTTCAAAATTGGCTTTCGAAAATGAATTTCTAAACTGATTTTTCGGGCGACGACCGTACCGGTCTGTGGGCCCCGGCGAAATGCAAACGCACCGGTCCGACCGGACGTTGTGGTATTAGCCGAATTTTGAGGAATGGACCGAGTCTGAGACTCTTAGCTTTCTTTTTAATTATTTTAATTAATATCTAGGCTATTTATTATAGTTATTTAATTTCTGCACTTTATTTATTAATTAAGTCATTTTCGCTTAATTGATGTAAAAGAAAATTGTACAGGGCATAAGCCCACCCTAGGACCATTAGCTGTGCCAATGTATTGTGTAGCATAGTTTTATTTTATTTTTATTTTTCTGGTGGATGTGGAATTTGGGTGGTTTTTGATTAGTCGCATAATCGTAAATTAGAGCGCGAATTACTAATTAATTACGAATTTAGTTAAAATGAATAGAATAATATCAAATAACTAGTTCACGGTTTATCACTAAAAGAAATTATATTTTTATAGATATTACAAAACACAAAGTTTTCCAAAGTTAATCGGTTCTCGTTATTATTTCCAAATAATCAATTAATCGGTTTAATCAACGCACGTAATTGGCGACGTAAACGATAGCTGTAGCTTAATAACAACTAAAACCTGACTAGGACTTGCTACTAGAGATTGCAACTAGCACACTTAGCTTGGTTATACAACGAATCTGAGTTAAATTCTCAATTGTAGGGTTTCGAGGACTGTATTAGCATCACCCCGAAATCAACAAACGAATCCAGTCAATAAAACAAAAGCAAGTACATTTATGTTGATTACAATTATTTAATAATCACTTCACTGCAATTTTAAACCACTGTTCATACACGAACTCCTTCGGGAGTATTGACTGTACTGTTGGGGATTGGGGAAGTAGAGTAATGTTTATGACCACATCCAAATTACTGTAACTGACTACTGTAACTGACTGTATTAGCTTTCCCCTCTTCACACGGGGACAAGCCATACCGTATCGCTAGATACTACTGTAACCCAAGCCGGTCATATACATTGCCTATTCACATCACTATACTGTATTATTTCAAAAACTGTTCATCTTCAAACTGTTTAAAAGTGCATGATTTTATTGTTAAATTAATTGTCAAGATTAGCATGAATTGTACTTTGCTCCCTCTTGACTGGAGACCCAACATTTTAGGTATCACTGATGAGGCTTTGTTCCGTGATCCCAACTAGAGGATGATGATCTCGAGACTGATGAGCTGGTTGCCTAGATTTTTCTTCTTCTTTATAATTCATGATGTTTGTGGAAAGCAATGTACTTCAGATGTATGTTTCATTTTATTGTAAAAAGTTTTAAACTATTCAAATTATTAAAGATGTGGCAATTAGACTGTGTTGTTTTATTTACCTGCATGAGTGATACAGCTTACTGTCGCCGTCTCAACAACGGTGCAGGCTGGGCATGATCCGATTCGACCCAAGAAATTGGGACCGGGTCGTGACAGATGCGCCGAAGCCCTTTTAGCTGACGCACATGGACTTAAGTCCTGATGATGCGCCGAAGCTTCTCTGCTGACACGTATGGACTTTAACCCCGACGTTGCATCAGGTTGCTATGCGCCTTTCGTGTATGCTAATTTCTCCATTTGGTCCTGTTTGTAGGTTCCATGCCGAAGATAGAGGCCTTTGTAAAGGAGGAGACACCGCTTCCTTTTATCAAGCAAGAGCCGGTATACATTAAGGAGGAGGTGACTCCCAAAGTTAAAATCAAGGACGAACCGACGGCCATTGACGATGAAGTAATTTCAAAAGCCGAGGCCATTGTTAAGGAGGAACTAGCGCCGAAAGATAGCAATACCGGGAGTTCTGATACTCCTGTCCCTGAAGAGGACCTCAACCAGTTTGAGCCTTTATATACAAAATGGCTGAGGGAGTGGTACATGCCTCAGCGTAACTACGATCCCTGGCTGTAGGGGTTCATCGTCTGACTTGTGGTCTTTGTTGAGGCCAAAGTCGATTTTCATTTTTAGTGTCTCTGATCTTTGTTCCCTTTCTGAGATGTAGCTTTTGCTTTTGTTCCATTCTAATGCTGATGTAATCTTTGTTGGATGAATAAATAAAGGAACTTTTGCTTTATTCGTTTCTTATGACGAACTAAAATTTTGCGGACTTATCACTCTTGGCATACCTTGGTTTTATGTACGGATGATAAGTTGAGAGAGACCCAACATATTTACTCAGAGGTAATGTGGACATGGTAAATATGGGCTAAAATAGTGGAGTTTTTCTGCTCAGAGGTAATATGGACGTGGTAGGAGTGGACTCTGTGGGTGTTTATAGAACAACTCAGAGGTAATATGGACATGGTTGTTCTATGGCGCAACAATACAGAGATTGTTGTACGGAATGTTTACTCAGAGGTGATGTGGACGTGGTAAACATTGCTTTAAGCATGATCTTACACGATACAGGATCCTGCTTGATAAGGTGTAGAGAGGCAACTCAGAGGTGATGTGGACATGGTTGTCCCTCTACTGGGGATAGAATGCAACGAAACAACTGGGTTCTAGAAGCATATGATTATTTGTCAAAGAAGGGGTGTAAACTTGTTTTGGTCAAGTTCACCAGTCCTCTCTCTGGGAAGAGGCAGTACGTTCTCGACGGAGGTCAAGAATAGTACTTTTTCAGGAACTGTCGTTGATGGGCATCATGAACAAGTCCCCATTAGCTTGAGCGAGACGATAAGCACCATTTGAGTACACTGTGTAACGCTCCAATCCCAAAATACATAGGACTAGGATACGTATACATGCCAGGTACGTATCGAGAGGACACCGGTCCAGCTTGAATACGTATAAGCTGTCTGGTTTTCTTAAGCAATCTATCCATTCAACTACAAATATCCACTGAAGATAAACTCTTGTATAAACCAAGTAAACTAATGCTGGTCAGATATTAGCAAACCGGCTACTACAAGTAACAAGAAAAAATAATATACAATAAAGTGGACCAGACTCTAATACAATTATCTTGAACAAGCTTCTAATGAAAGATAAAGCTTGTAAAACTAGGCTATACAACAGCAATATCAAAGTAATATAATATAGGACGAGTATGAAAAGATATGAACTAAATATACCTGAAATTTCTGAGAAAAAATAATCAATTCTCCAATGTATTCTACATCGATCACTTCAGCTAATACCTGGATAGATCACCGGGTCCTCAGAGGACTAGCAAGAAACATAATATACATGCCTACTTTAATAGTTTTTAACATGCAAGAAGGATAGGGAATGGTACAAGTAAATAATATGAAACTAAGAAATAAGTGTAAGTGGCATGCCGTCAAGATAGTGTTATCAAGCGTGACTAATAGTAAGTTGGGGTAACCGCAGCCCGATGGGAGCTCACAGTCCTATAGTCAGTAGCCGATGGGGAATCCCTACCTATAGTAAGGCTCATTCGCACTCGATGGGAGCTCAAGAACGAGGTGGTCAGGTATAGTCACGTCTAATAACAAGTCAGGGTCAAGTAAAAACAATCACGATTAGGTCAAGTCAATCCAGTACAGGTAATCGGATCAAGTTAAGGTCAAGTCCAGGTGAAACATATCAGGGGAACATGGCATAGGAAAAGCAATACTATCACTAGATAGGAACAAGATAAGAAAGATAAAACAAGTAACATGGAAAGAAAAAGTAACAATCTATGTGCACGTAAAACTAGAAAATAACCATGACATGAAGCAAGATAAACATGGAATCAAGTATGACAGAAAAGAATAGCAATCTAGAAATGCATGTAAATACTGTAGAGTTTGGCAAGGTATACTTGCCTGGTGTAGACTCAACCACGTCTAAATAACCTGTTAGATCAAATGTCCGTGAATGCTGAACTCCTGCAACTGTCCTCGGATGCTGAAACAGATATTTCCAACATTCTCGAAATAAGCAAAATAGCTAGGATAGGCTATCCAAAAGTCCAATTCTGGATACAGGGGGAAAACGGTAATTTTGGGTCAAAAAGGTATCCGTCGTTGGACCCATTTTGTACCGAAAAGCGTGCCATAGTCTATGGTCTCTAAAGTCGTCAAACTACATGTCTACGGATTCGTTTTGACGAGACGAACCCAACAGTATGTCCAATTTTGGATTCCGATGAGCCGTACACAAATTTGCCCGTTGAGTTGGATAGTAGGGCCTACAAAACGGCGATCCGGTCAACTGTCTCAGATTCGGACCAAACTTGGCATACAGGCCCAGAAAAATGAT
>JANAVB010022397.1:10593009-10648009 GCA_029216955.1 Iris pallida
AGGGAGGGTATTTGAATCTCTAGAGGTAGAACTGCTTCGCTCCCGTAAATCAGGAAGAATGGTGTATTGCCCGTCGGGGTCCGTACCATTGTGCGATAGGCCCAAAGGCAGCAGAGATTCTCATCCCCGTCGTGCTTGTTGGATGACACAATCTTTTTGAGTAGCTTGACGATGGTCTTATTAAAAGCTTCGGCGAATCCGTTCGCTGTCGGATTGTAAGCGGTTGATGCCACGTTCTGAATACGGTTCTTGTCGCAGAACCTACTGAACGCATGGCTAATGAATTATGGGCCATTGTCGTAGATAATCCTTCGAGGTAACCCGAAACGGTAGATGATGTGATGCTTGATGAAGCTAATCACTTTTGAGCTTTTCACCTCTGTGAGAGGTACTGCTTCTGTCCATTTAGAGAAACAGTCGGTGATTGCAAGGATAAAATGGTGTCCCCTTGACGAAGAAGAAGTGATAGGCCCCACTATATCCATTCCCCAGGCTTCAAATGGCTAAGAGCCTATCGTCGAGTGTAGAGGCTCTGACAGTCTATGGATGAAGTCGACGTACAGCTGACAAGCACGACACTTCTTTACATACTTAACAGCGTCGGCCATCATGGTGGGCCAGTAATAGCCCATACGTCGGAGTCGGTACTATAGCTTAGGACCTGGTTGATGAGCTCCGCATGTTCCATCATGAGCTTTTTGAAAAGCTTCGGCGGCTTCTTCGTGAGATAGACATCGGAGGAGGAGTCCATCGTAGGAGCGTCGGTACAGCATTTTGGAGGCTGTATCATAATAGAACTGGAGGGAGTGCCTTCTAACTGAGACTGCCTCTTTCAGGTCTTCTGGTAGGATTTCGTAGACGACAAAGTCGATGAACAAGAACCTCCAGTCTCTGAGGTTGATGCCAGAGTCTGTGGCCATGGCATGAGCTGTCCGCATGCACAGATTATTTCTAGGATAAGCCAAGTCCCGACCTGTCACCGTAACAAAGTTTTGAGTCCCGACGGGTGCAGCCAATAAGGCTGTGAGGCCGGCTAGAGCATCAGCTTCCAAGTTTTGCAGCCGAGGCACATGCTCTATGAAGAATTCTGTGAAGGTTGAGATGATGTCCAACGCTGCTTTATGATAGGAGATGAGGTCTTCGTGGCGGACCTCATATTGTCTCCGAATTTGATTGATGATGAACATTAAGTTGCCGTAAGATTCAAGGTAGTCCACCCCAAGCTGTCTTGCTAACTGAAGCCCCATGATGAGGGCGTTGTACTCCGTAACATTGTTGGAGCACGGCTCTGAAAGAGAATAGGCGCGCTGGATGACTAGTTTGTCGGGAGAGATTAAGACCACCCCCGCTCCTGCGATAATTTGGCATTTGAGGCCTGTTCTGGAAGCACCATCGAAGAACATCCGCCAGACCGGGCTTTCTTCGGTAATGTTTACTTCTTGCACCTCATCGGGAATATCTTCGTAGAGCATGGACGATTCCGGGATTGGGTGCACAGCTAGGAAGTCATCCAATAGTTGGCCCTTGACAGCCTTTTCTGGTACGAATACCATGTCATATGGTGTCAATAATATCGCCCACATAGCAAACCGAGAGTTTAGCGCTCTTGGTTTTGTCATGAGAATTCTGAATGGATTGACTCGGGAGATGACATAGATTGTTTGTCCCAAGACATAGTGGCGAGTCTTCTGGATGTCGAATACCAAGTCTAGAACTCTTTTTTCTATGGGGTTGTACTGGTGATCGGCCCCAACCATCGTCCTGCTGAGGTAGTAGATGGCCTGCTTCATTATTTTGGGCCAACAAAGCGCGAAGGGAATGGTCCATTGCCCGGACATAAAGCAAGAATGGTTTGCCTGGGACGGGTGCCACCAGGACTGGGGGACTTGTCAGATAAGCTTTGATATCGTCGAAAGCTTTCTGACGTTCTTTCTTCCAGACGTAAGAAACTCCCTTTTTTATAAGCTTGGTGAAGGGTTGACATTTTTCATAAAGGTTCGCGATAAACCTCCAGATGTAGGCGAGTCGTCCTTGTAGGCCTCGAAGTTCTCTGAGGTTCTTCGGAGGGTCCATGTCAAGGATGGCTTTAGTCTTCTCGGGGTCGACATGAATGCCTTTCGCAGTAATGATGAAGCCCAAGAACTTTCCACTTGAAACCCCAAGGAAAGATTTAGCGGGGTTTATTTTAAGCTGATGCGCCCGCATGAGGTCGAAGACTGTCTTCAGGTCTCGTAGGTAATCGCCCCTAAGACGGCTCTTGACGACGATATCGTCAATATAGCACTCGACTGTCTTGCAAAGTTGTTGACGGAAGATGGTGCTCATAGCTCGTTGGTATGTGGTACCTGTATTCTTCAAGCCAAAAGGCATTACCGTGTAGCAATAAACCCCCTTTGGAGTTCTGAACGATGTGTGCTTCTCGTCGTTTGGGAACATCTTGATCTGATTGTAGCCTGAGTAGCCGTCCATGAAGGACATACGCTCAAAGCTACATGTGTTGTGGATCATTATGTCAGTGATCGGGAGTAGAAACTCATCCTTTGGGCATGCAGAGTTGAGGTCCCAAAAATTGATGCAGACTTGGATCTTCCCGTTCTTCTTGGTGACGAGGACGATGTTGGCTACCCATTCGGGGTGTTGTTCTTCACGAATGAATTCGATGTCCAAGAGCTTGTCGATCTCTTTGTCAATGGCATCCATGATGTTAGGACAGAAGCGTCGCTGTTGCTGCTTAACGGGTTTAATGTCAGGTATGATGTTAAGCTTGTGTATTACGACCTGTGGGTCGAGTCCCAGCATGTCTTCATAGCTCCAGGCGAAGACATCGATATATTCTTTGACCAGGTGGATCAAGGATTCTCGGTCCTCTCCCACCAAGCTCTTGCTGATGAAGATGGGTTTAGATGAAGATTTATTCCCAAGTTCGATCTGCTCGACTTCGTCTTCGGTAGGGGTTATCGCATTTCAAAGCAAGACTCCCATTACGCACATAGGCGTTGATCCCATGATTCTTCTTCGAAGAGCTCTCCTGTTTGATCGTCGTCTTTATCTTCTAAAGTATGTACGGATGTCATGTTGGCTGACAGCACCTTCCTGAAGACTGAGCTGATGCTGGTGTCGGAGTCCCAAGTTGATGTTTCAGATGAGTGAGAATGTATGACATCCTCTGTCTCTAATTCTTCTGGAGTTGTTGGAGGCGTGATGTAGCCTACCCTCCCCTGTCGGGTATGGTGATAGTAGTCTTGCGGCTTTCCTTTTAGAACTAGAAGTCGTAGGGGAAGGCGTCGACCTTTGTCGTAGTTCAGACCTTTGCCGTTCTTTAAGACATAACCCATCTTTTGGATGAGATACTTGGCTCGATCGTTGTACCGGTAGGTTTGCATTCTACCATTGTAGGGTTCTGGCACCGTCGGTGGGAGGTCTTGGTGACGCTCGACTTTGCCAAAGATAATGGGCTTCTCGTCCTGGTTCCGAGGCGGGACTATGTAACGGACTCTTTGGTACAGGACGACTCGATTTACATGACTCACAGTCGTTATTTGTGTTTGCAACGACTGCAGAGCATTATCTAGAGTGTACATGGTATTCCAATATAGAAGACTAGAATAGTTGAAAGACACTCTCTTATTGATAAAATACGAGATTTTGTCCCGAGGGATTACATCATCGAGGGATGGGGCATCGACATTAGCCGATATGTACTCTCCAAGTTCTTTATTGATGAGAACTAGAGCAGCCTTGGGAGGTTCAGGAGAATTTTTTGGGAGCTTGCCTGTGCTGGCTTTTGGGACTGTGCTGAGAAGGACGTCGAGGTCTTCTTTTGTGGTTGACGGGTGTCGACAACTGAGGAGGTCTACTTTTGAGCTGTACCTTGAGGGGAGCCTCAATTGGTGTGCCGGGAGCTGGAACCTTTCCCTGTAGCTTGGCTATAAGAGGAGCCGCCACTTGAGGGGGCTTGCCTTTGAGGCGTATCTTCAATGGAGCTTCATTGGATGTCCTGTCCGGAGAAGCTGGCGCCTTTCCGCGAAGTTTGACTACCATAGGGGCCGATGTTTGAGGCGGCCTCCCTTTGAGTCACACTTTTAGGGGAGAGTTGATTATCATGTCCGCCTCTGAGTCAGCTTAGACCTCAGCTTCTACCTCGTCATCAGCATCATTGGCTTCTTCTTCGAGATGAATTGATTTGTATAGATCAGCATCGGTGAAGAAGGCTTCAATCCCTCTGAAGGGATCGACTCTAGCAAACTCTGTTCGGATGAAGTCACTGGTGGACACGTATTTCATACATTGATGGAGAGTGGATGGCACTACCATGTATTCATGTATTTATGGCCGTCCCAACAGGATGTCGTAGTTGACGTCTGTATCCACAACATAGAAAGTCACCTCGGTCTGGAGATCGCCGATGTGACACTTCAAGCGGATCTTCCATAGCGACTCACTCTTACTGGCGTTGAAGCCACTGATGGTAGAGTAAGACGCTGTCAGGCGATGCATTGGGATCCCCAAGATCTGAAGTAGAGTTTGGGTGATAATGCTGAGAGAAGACCCAGGGTCGATCTGTATTTGATCCACCTTGATGGCACCGACATACCCTGTATAATACAGGGTCTGTTGTGCATGTTGTTCTTGAGCAGCATATCCTGTTGAGTAAATGTGATGTTGGGGATGATCTCCCCCACATTATGGCAGTACGGACATGTTGTAGGATTGTCGTCAGGCTGCTTGACCTGACTGATGAAAGACTCGACGTCCTTCAGGGCTTCACAGAGAGCCTCCCGAGTATCTTTGGATAGGCGAAGGAGCTCGAATAGGGAAAGCCGTGCTGGAGTACTGGCGAGTTGTGCCAGTATATCGAAGTTGTGGGGCTTGGCTAACCCCGGAGTGTTGACTTTTCGAAGAGGCCTGTCGAAACGGCCCTCCTTCTGTTTTTGTTTATCAGCTATAGGGGGTTGGGATGAACCTTCTCCTTGGACAACTGTGGTGATGATAAGAGGCATCACTTTGGATAGAGCCTCCTCTGGCTGGGCGTTCTGATGTGAACGCATTTTTACGGGCAGTGCTTCCTCAAGGAAGGAAGTCACCATTCGACAAGACTTGGTCTTCTTGTCTTTACTTTTGGAGGTAGAGGGTACCCCCAGTTGAGTCAGCTCTGGAACGAGATCCGGATGAATCCACATGATCTCTCTATTAGATGTTGTGAGTGGTGTCAGCCCACCCACGTTGTCGCGGGTTAGTGGAAGGTTGACTATTTCCATTGTCGCCTTTGGGATGGGGACGATGCCATCTGGAGCTATGGTAGGCGGTAAGGTGTCGAACTATAGCGACACTATGTTGGCCGAGACTATTTTCTCCTCGTAATCGACTGAGGTGACGTTCGCATTAATCATACACTGTACTTTGTCTTTGAGGATGTAGCAGTCTTTAGTTGGATGTCCAACGAACCGATGGTAGTACAATACCTCGGGTCGTCGACTCTGCCTACTTCGTCAGGACGCTTGGGATCAGGCAACTTGATTTTGTCATCCTGCTTCAGCATCTCGAAGAGCTGTAAGGTATCCTCATCGTGGAAGGATAGACCATCTTCGGTTGTGGTGCAGTAGGAGGCCTCTGGGCAGGACCTTGCATGCTATTAGATGCATTGATAGTCAATGCTTGCTTCCCTTTCACTTCACGACTGCTACTGCTAGTCGCAGGCCGTTTCCCTTTGTCGTCGAAGGTAGAAAAGTTAACCCCCAGAAGGCGAGCATTACGTGCCTTCTTTTCAGCAGCTTCGGCTTCAATGATCAACGCGCTCCAATCAGGGAGGGGAGTGGATTTGAGCCAGAGCTTGATTGCAGGGAGCATGTTCGTGCTGCATGTTCCGATGAGTGCGTGTTCCGGCAAGCCCGGAGGCAACCTTAGACATGCATGTCAGATGCATTCGATAAAGACTCGAACAGTCTCATTTTAGTCTGCCGCACTTCTATGAGAGACGACATGGTCATGTCTCTCCCCCATCATAGAATCGATCAAGAAAGAGGCGTGTCAGGTCATCGAAGGATGATATAGAGTTGTCAGGAAGACTGCAGTACCAATCGTAGGCGGCTCCCTTCAAAGTCACGACAAACAGGCTAGTGAGCAAGGCGTCTTCTTTTGGGAGATGCCTCGTCTGAGACTGAAATTAGGTCAGGTACCGGCGAGGAGAATCCTTCCCATCGTATGGTGTCAATGTTTGCGGTTTATAATTGGGAGGATAAACCACTTTGTTCCATTCGAGGGGGTAAGGTTACGGGAGTCCCATCTTCTGGCGATCCTCTTGTCTACTTCGGGCCTCAAAACGCTCGTGCAGGTCTCTGACCGTCTCGACCAAGTCTTCTGTCGAGCTGGGAATAGGTGAAGGCGGTACGACTTGAAGCTGGATATTAGAAGGAGCTGACGCTCGCGGCACAGTGTGGTGCTCCGCCCCTGAAGATACCCATTGAGGGGGTATACTTGATTCTCCGTTGGATCCTGGATCGGGGCTGGTGGAGACAGGTGCCCTTACAAGAGTGGTTCAAATGTCGAACACCGCCTGGGTCAGGATCTGTATGGAGGCAGAGAGGGTTTTGAGACTCCCCCTCAAGAGTGTCTATGCGCAGCACGATATGTAGAGCTGGAGCGTCTGATTCTCCTTCATCACCACCCCTGCCATGCAAGCTGCCATGACATGGGTAGAAGTGGATGGATCGGTCGAGGCTTCGCTTTCGACCTCGCTTTCCTGTAGAGGGGCTTCTTCTTTTGAGGCCTCGTGTTGGCTCCCTCCAGCTATGTCAGGGTCGGTTTGTCGAAGCGCTTCTTCGTCTTCGAGGGGAGGGTTGTCAAAGGCTTGACTACCCCCGGCTGTTGATTCTGCTAGGGCCTTGATCCTTGCTCGGGTGCATTTGTACACCCCTGGGGACGGGACCACTATTTTTCTCTTCCTCAGCTGAGTCTTGGATACAGAGGCTGAGGAGTTGGCGGTTGTCTTTTTTACGGATGAGTGGGAATTGGAGACAACATGACAGGAAGCGATATTAGGCCCCGCTCCATCTTCAATTGGCACTTTCTTTCCGAGGCGACGTCGAATAGGTGTCGTAGATTGTAGTCACTGAAACGTGGACTGCCTCTGTGGTGGAGACGCTATTTTGTAACAACAGCAGTTGATGGTGACCATAGCACAGGTGTGCCCTGCAAGGGGCACATTGTGCTTATTGGTCAGCTCTCCTTATCAGCGTTTATGACTGATCACATTACGCAAATCATGATGGGAGAGTTTTACTTTAACACCCCCATCAGGCACATGGCAAGGCCAAGCACCGGGGTGGTCATGTGAATGTTGTACCCCCTGATCTGGTTCACGCGTATGAGATACGCCCCGATCGTTGGTAGAGAAACAGCATTTATGGCAACTTGAGTCCACTTCATGCGCACCACCCAAGTGGGCACATGGACTCAAAATTGCAGTTGTCCAGCCAGACTTGGTTTGAAACACAGTAGATACACCCAAGCGGGACAGGGACTTTGAGAGTCGACCCATTTCTGGCACAGATGTACCCGAGTCGACTCTGTACAGCTTACCAACAGTAGTGCGCATGATTTTGAAAGCATGCTTCTGGTTTGCTATTGGCGTAGCACATTCATAGCGCATGGCCTATGCTGCCTTAGATTTCTTTGTACTAGCTCGCGAAGATGCATAGTACTCAGAATCCAATTGTACCTCGTCATGACAACGAGTGAGTCTATTGAAGACAGACGTTCTCTCCTGCGTACCAGAGCTCATGCGCTGGAGATTGGTTGCACCTCTACTCCGTTGGCGCATCTTTTTCGGCTGGAAAGAAGGCTGGGGAATGCAGTCAGTACTGCGTTTCCCAAACAGATGTGCTGTACCAGTGGGCGCATCATTGTTGCTGAGAGCGTCAGCAGGAAGGGCCAGCTGCGGTAGAACATCCCCTTTAGTGATGGTGCCAGGCGCATCGGCCTTGCGCACCCAGACTTGGCGAGTCTTCTTCAGCTTTGGTAGCCGCTTCGAAGGACTCGCACTGTCTTCAGAGATGAACTCCTCATACGCCTGTTGATTGAGGCACACAACAAGTATTTTATAGGAGGAGCCGAGTTTGATGTCGTCAGATTGTTACACAACTTTCTCGTTGGAGGAGAAAGAGGTCCCCAGCAGATTCGCCAGCTTGTTTGCCATTAAACTCTTTAGGATTGATGTTTTTAATTACAAAGAGAACAGAGTATAATATAGGACTTAGATGTAGTCCTAGGAGTACACTTTTGTTTTTATCTGGGCACTGTGTCGATGGAGCGAGTGATAATACGTTGGCTCCGTTGACGATCTGACGACGATCTTGAACTCTCTGAAGGTCTGGGTTGCTTTGGATGCCAGAGCATTGCGAGGAAAAGTGGACGTTAAGTGTCTCTTCTGGCCTCTGTATGTGGATATAACAGTCTGTCTATATATATCTCTCTTTCTGTCTGTCAGTCATGAAGGAATGATCATTCTATTTATAGATAGCAGGCTGGCTGCTCACGCGTACATATGTCGGATGCGTCTGGACGTGGGATCGCCACGTGGCTGATGCTGGCGAGGGTGCATGGATGATGTGCCCCAAATTATAGTGGAATCTGCTTGAACTACTTCGTCGGGCTGCGGAGGAGATGACACATGGCAGTTGCTGAGATTTGGTTGTTGCTGAAATCTTGCATGGTTAGCACCCATTATTTGAATAGAACTGAGTCAAAGGCCGCATGGCGTATACCTGTGGCTCAAAGACCTCGATTTTGAAGGAGAGTGAACTGTCGGGGTACGCCTAGGATCGGGCGCACGGAGGCGACTAAGTCCTATGATTTTTAGGCATCATAAAAAAGTATGGGCGCGTGGATTTTGAGGCGCATGTAAAGCTTCCTATCAGGGTGTGCCTAGGATCAGGCGCAGGGGAGGCGACTTGGTCTCATGATTTTTAGGAGCCATGAGCAAGTCCAGGCGCATGGCTTTTGAGGCGCATACAGAGCTTAGTCTTCTGTTACTTGAGATCAGAAGTGAGCTGAGGGGGTGTATGACCACTGGGGCACACGCCGTCTTCTGGGCACATGGCCACGAGGTACATACGAATGATCGGTCGGCCACGTAGCAGTTGTTGCCGACCCAAGGTATAATGATGCTGCTGACATCAGCGGCTCTTTATCTTCTGCAAAGGGCTGTTATTTGGATGGCTCTTGGAATGCGTTGTCGCCTTTGTCTTTCAGCATTAAATGCTTGATGGTGATCAGTTTGAAGAGGGTTCATCGGTTAGTGCCTCTTTTGGCGCATGGGTCACTGGCCCATTTGGGCGCATCCCTGAGGAGCGCATGATGCTGATGGCGCATCAGCCAAGTGTCGCATCCTTTTTGGCCCGTCTGTTGAGTTTTTTGAGGCTTTGATTTAGTTAAATACGAGGAGACGGATGCATTTGCTATTAATACAAATTTATTGCATGGAATTTGGAAAGTTGGCCTTTTGACACTCGGGTGTAGGCTGCCCGTGCCCCATGAAGGAAAGCTTTGCTTTCATTCTTTATTTCGACATGAAAATGAACTTGGCCGGAGCTCTGCCTTGGAGAATTGCCGAACTCAGTTTTTTGTAGAAGTCTTAATGAAGAGCTCTTTCCGAAGGTGAAGATGCGCTGCCCCAGTCTTCTCGTCGTTCTGAGCTTCTGTCATAGTGTTTGTTGCGTCCAAATATCGGGATCATCGAGTCCCGACACAGGCCGATGGTACCTGTTGTATCCAAAGATGGGGGCGGTCGCGCACCGATTTTTGTTATACTGGAAGAGCCACAGACTGCCGAGTGTGCCTGTTGCTTCCGAAGACCGGGATATCATGCCACAATCTTTGTCGAGCTAGGAGAGCTCCTCCTCCTCCTGCTAGACTATGGTTGATTGGTTCTGATACGCCTGTGCCATAATAACGAGACAATGCGCTTGGACGAGACATCAGAGTGATGTGCCTGACGGATAATGCGCCTGGCATGGAACATATGGCAGTTGCTGCGCCTAGATTTAACTTTAGGATCTTTCTTTTTGTAGAAGTTCTCCTTTGTAAAGCCTTTCTTTAGACATATAATAGGCTTTCATATGAAATAAGAGCCTTCTTTTGTTGTCTTATACTCTTTGTTTGCGTTCTGCTGTGCCGAGTACTCTTTGTCTGTTTTGGCGCATATCAGGGTGGGGCGTATGAGAATTTATGGCGCATAAGGACTCTTGCCTGAAATTTCATACTTCTACAACTATGTCGACTCTCACTAAAATCGAACAACGGCCTAATGAAACTGCTAAACGTTTCATCGAGCGCTTCCGTCGTGAGGCACTAAAAATGCCTCTGGGTACTCTAGATGCATTGACTATAGTTAGCATGTGGACCGGACCTACGTAATTCCAAGACTAGGCCTCCTTTATAGTAAGTGCCAGGGCAGCTGAGGACAGTGCTAATAAATTCAAACAGTTAGGCATTCAGATGCCTAATCTTGACAAAGATGAACATTCTGCAACCAACAGTGGCGGTCGTCAGAACAACCGCAAAGGCAAAGAAGCTTTAGCCATCAACGTGAAAGGCAAAGAAGCTTTAGCCGTCAATACGGGCCAGTCAACACCTACCACGACGGCACCCCTACGGAGAGCACCACATCCTAAAGAGGAATATTCTTTTGACTAGGACGACATTATGAGTATATTTGATTATCTGATCAAAAGCAACAAACTTCAACTACCTGAAGCAAAACGGCCAGATGAAGTGGGTAAAACTGACAATCTCAAATACTGTGTGTATCACAGGTTCTTGGGACATCCAACCAGGGCATGTTACATACTCAAAGAAAAGATCCAGAAACTGATCAACGCCAAGGCAATCACTCTTCAGCAAGATGAGAACATCGTGACTGCCAATGTCGTCTTTCTACAATTTGGCAACTTTCTTGCTCAACTTGTACAGGATAGAGTCGTCCCAATTCCAAAAGCTACTCTGGAAATCGTCAACCTTCCGCCAGCACAAAGTGACGGTCGTGTACCCCTATCAACCGACAAAGGGGAGATCATGTGGATTCACCCCGATTTAGTGGCTGACTTTGAATCAAAGACTCTTGTTTCCTTAACAAAGTCAAGAAAGGCAACCAAGTACAAGTCATGTCATATGACCACTAGGTGGTCATATCCCACCTTTGGATGCTACCTTCATCCCTGCGACGGCCTTCACTTCCTTCTGTCGAAACAGTAGTAACGAAGCCAAAAATCAATTACTAGCCAGCATTCCATCTATACAGTCAACAGTCCCGTGAACTGATGACAAAAATGGGATATGATCTACAGAAATCCCCTAGCTTGAAAGATGGGCAAGGGTCTCCTATACCTCTTTTCCTACGTCTGCAACACAATCAGTCCCATGTTGGTCTAGGATTCTGGACAGATCCTTCATCTCTCCAAAAGAAGTCTTCCATAAGCAAGACTCGGATGAAGAACTATAATATGGTTTCTTTCGCACTAGTTCCAAAAGAAGATGTCATGACTGGTACACTATCTGGGAGGCTCTATCTCAGAGACTATCCAGAGGGACAAAAGAATACAGTCACTCCTCCTTCAGTCTCTGATGCCCCTCTAGCATCTTCTTTACATGTCGTCAAAGTTCTTTCAGCGTCATTGCCTCAAGCGGAACCAGTTCCTCCCAAACCAACACCGGCTGACAAAGGCAAACAGCCAGTTCGCTTCGATAAAATATTAAAGAAAACTCTATCTTTTGGACTTAAAAAGCCATATAACTTTGACATATTGGCTAAACTAGCCAATACTCCGGCAAGGTTATCGATTTTTGAACTCTTGTTCTCTCAAGAGAAACCCGAGAGACGTTAAGTGAAGCTTTAATTCAAGCTGATGCTTGTCTGGCCCATCTTAAGAGACCGGACAAAGAACCAGTGGCATGTTCTTACTATCATTGCGTGATCGAGCTGATCTCCAATATCACCTTCACTCAAAATGATATGCTTCTGGAGGACGATCGGCATGACCGACCTCTCTACTATACGGGGTATGTCGATACCATGAAGGTCGATCGCATTCTAGTCGACCCAGGATCTGTACTCAGCATTATGCAAAAGACTCTATTGGATGCGCTGAAGATCCAAGTTCATAACCTATCTACAACAATCACGACTATTTTGGAGTTCAATTCTGGGAGAAGCGAACCATTGGAAAAGATTCGCCTAAAAGTCCAAATTGGAAATCTTCGCACAAAGGTCACCTTCTATGTGATTGATAATCATGTCTCCTACAACATCTTGTTGGGAAGACCATGGTTCGATGAACATAACATCGTGTCATCCACTCTCCATTAATGCTTCAAGTATGTTAATGACAACTGAGAAGTCTGGAAGGAAGCAGCTGATCTTAATCCCTTCTGAGGCATCGAAGCATATTTTAGTGACTCCAGAATGTACAAAGAGGAGTTCATGAAAGTCGTATTGGCCATAGACGCTGAAGAAGACCGAAAACAAAGTCTGGATGACGTCCTGGTAATTTCGGTCAAAGGATGCACTTCTCATCCTTCATCGTCTCAGACGTTGACCATCAATCTCTCTCCTTCTGTCAATCAACCTCCTGCTAAAAAGATGGAGCATAGGGAGCTCACCTCTAATGAGCCCCTTGTTATCGACCTTCGTCGTAACAAGCCTTCTTCTTCTCCTCCTTTTGTTATCAATCTTAGTAAGCCACCGGCTAAGGTCAAGAACGATGTTATAAATGATGATGTAAATATCAATAAATTAGCATCTCCTTTGAAGTATAATGATGTCAATTATTACAATCGATGTTATCTAGAAATCCTGGATAACTTCGAACCCCTTACCTTAGGAGCAGTTCAACCCCTTCAAGATGAAGTATCACTTGAATAAGTACAAGATTCATTCTTTCTGGCTCCCTCCCGCAAGAAGGACAAACATCCTATTCTTTTCAGCAAAGGATTTAATCAAAAGGCTACATCCGATAGCGATGCTGAAAATGACGATAATGGACGACTTCAAGTATGTTGTTATAGTCAACAATCGAAGAACATCATCCAAAAGATAGACTACAACTTCAAATCTGACCTCAATGGTGGTAGGGGAAGGCGAACTCCTATTCGTATACCTGCTCCAAAAGGAAGTCACTACAATATTATAACAAAAAAAGCATGGGTTAGGCTACACTATGCCGATCGTGACCCCAAATGCCTCTGAGTTTGACAAAGAAGACTGATCTAACTCTTTCGACTCTGCCTCATGGGATTCAGATACTAGCATAGGGCACGTCCATCGAGTGACCCTATCTTTCAATATTGTGCCCGTTGAGTTCTCTGAAGATGAAGACGACCTCTTTGAAGCCCCTGAATCTGATCCTTGGGCACAAAGGATGGTTACCTAAAGGGAACTTCGCTTCGGACAACGTGAACCACCTACTAAAGATCAATTAGTCTATGTCGATGTTGAAGTAACGTGTAGGCAACTCTAGAGGGGCGTGAATAGAGTTTGTGTCAAAAATAACCAACTAAAAATTAACTCTATGCCAAGTCCAGAAGCAACTACCAAAGGAATATATAATCAGAGTAGTAATGCAAAAATTAAGAGAGATCAGAAAAGCATACGCAAACACAGCGATATAACCTAGTTTCTCTCGTGGAGGACTAGTCCAGGCCTGAGAACTCTAGCTTAAGATTAAAATCCACTATTTGTGAAATAGGGTACATACACGTGCCTTTACTCAGAAAAGTACGCCAACTTCTTACAACTTCGCAGAGGCGAAACTTGAAATTTTCTAAGTGACTTCTTTTCAACTCTTGCACAGAACTTCTAGCTGAATCGCACTGAGCACCTTGGGGCTTAGGAAGTTTTGTGGCTAGTAGATTGAAAGAGTAAGACTTAGAATGTATAAGGCTTAGAAGATTGAGAGTGAGAGATGTTTTAAAATGAGAGAAATCAAGCCCTATTTATACTAATCAGGGGAGGCAGAGTTCGGCCAAAATTATGTCCCAAATATAAAAAATTTGAGCGTTGGACAGATCGTAGAAGGGTGTTCCTAAAAATTAAGTTTCCAATTTTAATGAGGCAGAGTTCAACCCGAGTTCTGCCTTAGGCAGAGTTCGGCCCGAATTCTGTCTACCTCATACCAGAAACCCTATATTGGTGAGGGTGGTTTGGTTTGGTTCAAAAATTGGTTTGTTTTGTATGGTGCAGCTTGGAGAGATATGTCTAGGGTTTGAGATGACTCAGTGTAACTCAACGTACATTTTTTTGACTCAATAAATTAAAAGATTACAGACTTGAGAGCAAATACATTTGCAGTATAACAGCATGTAGACGATGTCTGTCTTGAACTTGATGCATTGAATTAAATCATAGATGATGTTCTGTCTTGAACTTAATGTGTCGTATTGGATCATATCAGATATCAGTTTGTTAATTATCTAAATCAGATTGACTGTGATCCAGTTTGGGTCAACAATCTCTCCTATTTTGATAATTGACAAAATGATATTTGTATGTTTCAATATTCATACCTAGACACATGTTGAGGGAGAGAGTATAATTTGCACGTATGACATGGCTCCCCCGCAAATGAATAATTCCAACCTAGTACAAAGGATTTATCTAAGCATAATAATCAGATACACTGTATATACAATATCGTATCAAATATCACATAGTATGCTACTATTTTTCTCTCCCTTTGTCATTTAGCAAAATAATGCATAGTTGCCCCGTAAAAAGATAAAAGATAGACAAAGTAAAGAAAGCAAGCATGCAACATAACCATAACCAAACTTTAATAGAGAAAACTAGCAGTTTTGATAATCCAGTAGAAGAAACTTGCAGTCATACATATGAAATGAAATAAAAATATAGTAGAATCATGAAACTACAAAGCAAAATCATCACTAAGATGCATCAGCAGCAGTATCAAGTAGTCAACCATAGCCATCATAGAGCAGGAGGATGGGATGGACCTACAGAGTCCGACGGTTCGCTGGCAGAGCGACAAGGATCGACAAAAGCAGCATCAAGATCCAAATACCTCATGGCCTAAGGGTCATCAATCTGGTAGCCTTCGCAAGAAGGGTCCCGATCCGTAGGAAAAGGCATAGTGGGATGCCTGGCCATGTTGTATTGGATGTCATGAAGTGTGTTGCTAATGGCGCTCATCTGAAGAGTGGTTCGATAATCCAGCAGAGTATAGCGATCGTCTTCCAATCGGAAGCAGTCACGCAACATGTCTCTGATGGAGTCCAGGGTGGCAGGTTGTTCAGGTTGAGGGGCATCAGAAACAGATAATGCTTCCTTAACAGGAGCAGAAGTTACATGTGTAGGAATAGTCCTACGAGCCTTAGAGAGATATGCATGAGCTCCTAAAAACTGACATTCATCTAATAGAATATTGAAGGCAGAAAAGATCATAGGTAAGTACATAGCATAGACAAGTGCTTTGCTCTTCCTAGCACGAATCATCCAGTCCATCATCGTGCGTGGAAAGTTGAAAGGGATGGTGAAATGTAGATAATAAAGTGTCATAATCTCTAGGTAAGTGACTTCATCAGTAGATCCAGCTTTTGGCAGGATAGAAGAGAATATGATACGATAAAGTTTAAAAAAATATTGGTTGAGATATTTGGCACGGAGTTTACGAGGGTGAGTATTCGGTTCATACATCATGTCCTTAAAGCCTTCAAGGGTGATATCGCCAACAAATTTGAATTTACGAGCATCAACAAGGCGTTCCCAAGTATTGGGTTCAGGGAGTTGCAAATGCTCTGCCAAGTCGAAGTCATCGAACTCAATGTCGATACCGGCTACCCTTGAATAGATTTTACGGTGATCATAAGTGAGATTGCAATAGAACATTTGAATGACATTAAGATAAATTCTTAAAGAAGTAGAGACTAGTTCATCAAGACAAAAATCTCTAAAATTAGATTCAAAATAATAAAATATGGTAAAGTTTATGGGATGACCCGACTCCACCTTACGTGCACAAAAATCTGAATACCATTCATTAAAAGCTTCTAACGAAACAAAGATGTGCTCATTGTAGGTGTCGGCATTGGGAGGAGGAGGTGGATTAAATAATAGGTGACGAGGATTGACATTAGGAGGAGGAAAAGGAGGATTGGATGAAGTTGCTTCACTCCCCCTCTTTTCTCTATTGAAAAGTCTAGGTGCCATGGAAAGAAGATAATGAAATTGAAGAAGTGAAGCTACAAGAGATATACCTCAAAAAGATTAATGGAGATGGAAGAGAATCTCAAAAGAGCTTTAATTCTTGAGTTTGGAGGGTAAATATCACAAGATTGGATAGATCTAGGGTTAAGGTTTTGAGAAAATAGGTTGGAGATAGGTGGAAGATGAAGAAAGATGCTCAATTTTCAGGTATATAACATGTAGGGCCGGCTGCCATAAGAAACAATTGGTTTTGATCAAGGCAGATCGGACGGCCAGCATTTGCTGAAGGTTCTAGAACCCAGCAGACCGAGTTCGGCCCAAATTCTGCCATAGACAGAGTTCAGCCCGAGTTCGGTCCCTGTGCATCCAGAACTCAAAAAAGTGTAAAGTTTGTCACAAAAGGTAGAGAAGATGGTCTAGAATTAAAAAATAGTAAATGTTATTAGACATAAATAAGTAAAACATGCGACAGACTTGTCAATCATTATTCAGTATATGTGAATCGTCTCAGGTTTGCTGTAGGGACCAGATCCCAACTAGCGGTAGTCCAATGATACTAGGCACCATGTCGCTTAGGCTTTTACGCCTTGTTGTCAGAAGGACCCTTTCGGCTTGTTCCCAAAACATGTAATATATACAAATTTAATTTAACAAGTATTAGCACAGGTAAGACTTATTATATGGTATCTTCATCCAAGATTCTCAATTCTCGATGAAGAAAGTTGAAACGCCCTTCAGCAAGTGGTTTAGTAAAAAAGTCTACTAGCTGATGATTAGTGTCAATAAATTCTAGATTAATAATGCCTTGCAATTGATGATCTCTTAGAAAGTGGTGTCGTATTTCTATATGCTTAGTGTGTGAGTGACATATTGGGTTCTTTGTCAAGTTAATAGCACTAGTATTATCACAGAATATAGGAATGTGCTGAAAAGATAAATTATAGTCTGCTAGGGTTTGCTTCATCCACAAAATATGAGCACAACAACGTCCTACAGCTATGTATTTAGCTTTTGTTGTAGATAGTACGACAGAGTTTTGCTTATTGCTAAACCAAGAGACTAAAGCTTTGCTTAATAAATGACACGTGTCGCTGGTACCTTTACGGTTGACTTTGCATCCAGCAAAATCAGCATCCAAATAACCGAGTAGGTCAAAGGATGTAGTTTTAGGATACCACAATCCCACTATAACAGTGCCTTTAAGGTATCGAAAGATATGCTTAACTGCGTTCATGTGTGATTCCTTAGGGTTGGCTTGATAACGAGCACATAGGCAAACACTAAACATTATATCAGGATGACTAGCAGTTAAATAGAGTAGAGTTCTAATCATACCTCGATACTTACGTTGGTCGACTGGTTTGCCGCTTTTATCAGGTTCTAATTTAGTTGCTGATGTTGTCAAGATCAAATTTTTTCAGCATGTCCTTTGTATACTTTGATTGACTGATGAAAACACCTTATGAGTTTTGTTTGACTTGCAATCCAAGAAAGTAGTTAAGCTCCCCCATCATGCTCATCTCGAATTTATTTTGTATACACTTGGCAAATTCTTGGCATAATACCTCATTAGTGGACCCAAAGATGATGTCATCTACATAAATTTGCACTAATAAAATTGTGTCATCAATTGATTTTATAAAAAGTGTCGTGTCAATCTTTTCTTTTGAAAAACCGTTTTCAAGTAAGAAAGTGCTTAGGCGTTCATAGCAAGCGCAAGGGACTTGTTTGAGGCCATAAAGAGCTTTCTTAAGCTTGAAAACATGATCAAGAAATTTTTACTTTTCAAAACCAGGTGGTTGCTTTACGAAAACTTCCTCTTTAATAAAACCATTTAGAAAAGCACTTTTAACATCCATTTGAAAAAGTTTAAAATTTTAAAATTTTGTAAAGGCACAAAGCATGCGAATTGATTCAAGTCATGCAACAGGAGCATACGTCTCATCGTAGTCGATACTATCCTCTTGGTTGTATCCTTGAGCTACGAGACATGCTTTGTTACGTGTGACTGAACCGTCCTCATTAACTTTGTTACGAAAGACCCATCGAGTACCAATGATCGAATGATTAGTAGGTTTAGGATCAAGTTCCCAAACCTGTTTTTTTTTCGAATTGGTTGAGTTCTTCTTGCATTGCAGATATCCAAAATTCATCAAAAAAATCTTCTAAAATAATTTTAGGTTCTATTTGAGAAATAAAGGAATTGCTAGCTATAGATTCTCTAACAGATGAATAAGTACTTACCCATTTTGATACCTCACCTATTACCAAGTTTTTTGGATGTTCTAATGTGAAGCAGAACTTCTTTGGTAAGCTATCCAGAGAACTGGTTCCAGATGTTGTACTCTCAGTGATAGGAGTTATTTATTTGATATGGACATCATCGTCGTCATTAAGAACAGCTACTGAACTATTGTTGTAGTACCCCGTCCCTACATCGTGCCCCATTTTCGTCTATGGGGTACGCGAGAAAGGAACACTGTCGCTATCGATTCGGTCGGGACTGATAGGTCGGAATCGGCCGAGTCGATCGAACGGGAACGGTTGAATTATGATCCATTCCACGTTATGGAATGGCTTCTTCGGAACCAAGTCCCATATTCATCGGGTTGCGCCTTGAGGATTGGCTCTGCGGCTGAGTCGGAAGAGATCTCCCGTTGCTGTGGTTTTCATGCCGCACTTGATTTGGCTTTGGCTTTGGTTTTTGTGAATACATTTTTCGTGAATGTTTTCGATGGGTTTTTGTGACGTGTTTTCGAGCTTCGCATTCATATCGAATATCCTTGAATTATATAGTATTCTAATCAGTTGCTTATGCGATTGCAGGTGATCGCGTAGGCAACGTCAGCACAGCCAACCGGTCGCTCGCTTGTAGCAAGGCTAAGGCGAGTGGCTAACCTCCTTCGTCTCGTCCCTCTACTTCAAAACTCAATATGTGAAGTAAAATGAATGTCTGTCATAATAGTGTAGAATCAAGGAAATCGTGGTACGATTCTTCACGAGACACTTGCTATCGAACTGCCGATTTTGGAAATGGAAAATATACTTCCTTATGCAATTATACTTGGTCTATGCAAAATAATAAATGAATCGATTAACGTTTATCACAACGATACAGCTAAATGAGTAAATCAACTAAGTTCAAAGGAAAACGGTCATTGGACAACTTGTCGACAAGGTGAAGTTTCCTCGAACGGTTGCCTAGGACAAGGGATCGATTCGGCCTGGAAGGAACGAGTGTAGCAGCGCCAACCCTTCATCGGCGTGAGTTATGCTGGCACTTTTGCATAGGGCTCGCTATCCAACGCGAAAGGGGAGTCGTCTAACCAATAATATAGTCCGCGATGGCTTGACATTGCCAGTTGCCTTCACACCCCTTTTTACTGCTTAACAAGTGCACGGGACACGGGATGAATATGATAGTGGCTTAATGTTATACAGTTAGAATGCTTGCCTTAAAACATGTTAACATACAAATCGAGCAGGATGGTTAGAAAGATCTTTGAAATAGCTAGCTAACATGTTTACGAAACTTCTTGAATCAAATGCAGAGCTTGGATTTAATTAGCCATTCGCCAGTAGATGTATTTCATGCTGATCCTCGCTCTTTACAGGTCCCGCGAACCAGTAAGGACACGCCAACTAGCTCGGCGACGTTAGTGACTTTTGAAGCTTCGGCCATGCGTCGAAGACTTTCTCTGCGACTCCACTTTTGAAGGCTCTCGACAGTCTAAGAAAAATGACTCAGCGTCCCTCACATCCAGGTCAATGGAGTACTTTGTTGTATATAGAAGGATGTGTGCAACGTGTGGAACAGCTATCTCATCGGCACTCTTTTGTAATCGAGTCGTGTTGTAGCCCATGCGGCAATGAGTCTTGTATCGGAGTCTGTAAAAGATGTTCATTATCAATAAAGATCAAGTTTCTTTTACTTATTGTGTGAATCAATTTGTCTGCGTACTCTCTTAGATCTCGTGTCTCGGATTACCTTATGACTAGACCTTGTGCGATCGTAAATTAGGTTCGCACGGCATGACGCCCGGGGAACGACTATCGATTCGACGGAATCGGGGCGTGACATAATGGTATCAGAGCACGGCTTTACGTCCTTGGCCTCCAATGTCGAGTTCTAGTCTCCAACCGTTGACCTCGTGTCGATGAGATGAGTTGTTCCATACGCTGAACCCAGGACATTTTCTGAAACTAACGAGAGTTGCCTTCCTTTTTCCTACAGTTATGGGAGCTCAGGCGGAAGATGAGACGAGCGCTTCCAGCGGCTCGAGTGCTTCCAGACCCGAGCATTCCATCAACCCAACGGGAGTGACGCCTATCACAGCCGAACCTTCTGGCGACCCGATGCAACGTATGCTGCAGATGCTTAAAATGCAGCAACGTCAAAACGAGCTCCATCGTCAACAAGCGGAGGCTTGTCAGATCTAATTTAAGAATCGGTTCGAGGCTCAATTCAAGCTGCAGCACCAGCAGCTGAATATCCTCCAGCAAATCGTACAGTCGGTCGTGGGCAACAACAACAATACAACGATGACACCTGACGTGACCCAGCCTGCGGTTCGATCCAACGAAGCTGAACCAGAGACGCCCGTGCTTTCACCTGCGGCACCAAGAAGTTCTAGCTTCAACGTGTCAAAATTCACTAAAAGCTGTCCCACCTCCTTCAACGGTACAGAAGATCCCTCGGTGACGATCGACTGGCTGGAGGAGCTGAAAGATAAGTTCGAGCTTCTGGGTGTCGAGGACTCAAAGAAAGTCGCGTGTGCTCAACTTCTACTTCGAATGAACGCGCACGATTGGTGGGCTGTACAGAAGTGGACTATTCGACGTGAAGACGAGACGGCGGCGATCTCATGGGCGACATTCAGAAATGCGTTCGAGAACGAATATCTTTCTGCAGCCGTGCGACAGGAAAAAGAAAACGTGTTTATGCAGTTGACGCAAGGGAATATGACTGTACGACAATACGCGACCAAATTCAACAAACTAGCCAAGTTTGTTGGAGACTATCTACCTACCACTACAAGTCGAGCAAAACGATTTGTAGTGGGCCTGCGTTCTACTTTCCGTGCTCATATCTCGGTGCCTGAATACAAAACCGTGGGCGAGGCACTCAACCATGTCCTCCGTCTGGAGTCCGAGTATCCTCCTACTACTACCGGTGCTGTTCACTTTAATAACAAACGTCATAGTAATACGGGAGGCAACAACGCGCACAAGCGTCAATATCGTGGCAACCAGACAAATGAGCGGATGGTCTGCAACTTCTTCCACAATGAGGGGCACTTGGACACCGAGTGCCGACTTAAGCACAAAATATGTTTCACGTGCGGCAAAAGAGATCACTTCGTAAGGGACTGCCCGGAAGCTAACCATCGTGTTAGGGTTATATACTAAAAGCATCACTTTTTTAGTAACCTTATTTCCTTAAATTTTGAATGAGAATCATATGGACAAATATTTACATATTGTATTTGTTGCAAGTGTTAATACAAATGTCTGATATTCTATATTATAGATAATATGGTGTATGGTGTCACACAGAAGATCATATTATCAGTTTCCTATGAAGTATATAAATAGTTCACAACCTAGATGGACTTGGACAATCTATTGGAAAGGTTGTAGTGTAATCTGGTATTAGTCTATCTTGACTATAGGTTTACACTAGTACACTTTGTGTGTATTGAACAGGACCACTTGAGGTTGTTCTCTTTGTACTGACTACATAAGAGAACAAACACCTCTGTTATTATGGATGCTTGCACTCTTAACCCGGATATAATAACGGACATGTATATGCAGTGCGTATTATTTTGACTCATAAAAGAGTGAGATTCATTATGGATCAACAACCTCTATGAATTGGGTAATAACATTGTATGTATGATGAGCTGTTGATTATAAATGAAATCCATGTCCCGATACATCGGGTTGATAATGTCCCCTTAAGGAGCTCATAAGGATTGTCATGTAAACCCTGCAGGTGGATTATATCCGATATGACAAATAAAGTTGAGCGGTTCTACTTAAGGATAAAAGATGTCGAATCAATATAGTTGTTAGTAACTTAATTTGATCGACGGACATACGATATCTTAACATGGAGAGCCAAACGAGCATATAATAAAAGGAGCCCACAAACATAATTTGGAATTAGGAAGGTAGTGCAATAATAGCTCATTAGTGGACCGAGCTATTGTTAATCGGCCTAGATTGCGTGTTCAGGCTGAACACGTGATATCCAGATCCGTTAGGAGGCCTAACCCTAATTTCTCCTCATGGTCCCTGCCGTAGCCTATATATATCCTCTATTCTCTGGCCGCCATATTACTGATCAGAAATATGAGACTTTCTCTAAATTCGTGATTCACGTAAGGAGAGAAAGAGAGGGCTGCCAAGGAGAAGAAAAGGTTGGGAGATTGTCGCCCACACGACGTCCAACTCGAAGAAGGAATACGTGCAGAAGATCTTGGGGTCGTCCGCTCGAGATTGCCAGGAATTACTTGTCTCCTTTCCGCCGCAGGTATAATTTGTGAACCCTAGTTTCCGCCTATGAAGGGTTAGAACACGTATTAGATCTGTTTAACTTTCTATCGATCAATACGCACACCAAAGGAAGGGTCCTGGGAATTCCCAGTTCCATCAATTGGTATCAGAGCCACTTTGGATCTACGTATTGATTGATACGTCCATGTTGTCCAATAAAACCTGTGCTGTGTAATAGTCGGTAGATGTAGATCTGTTCTAACTCGGTTTTGCAGGTATCTTAGATCCAACTATTATGGTCCAATACATGTTTTTGATTGTGTTGTTTAAACCACGAACATGTCGTAGATGTTGTTGTTGCTGTGGATGTAATTAAAATCACGAGGGTTGATCATGCTTATTATTTTAATTTTGTAATCTAGATTATGTGTGAACTCCTTCGGGAGGCATAGGATTGATGTAATTTTAATTATTTTTGATCGATCGTGATGGTGGTGGTGGCTGTTTTTGACGTCGGACGAGATGCTGGTTTTAAGCAGTCCAGAGGCAGACAGATGATTTTCGATGAAGGAATCGACAGCCAAAACCTTAAAAAAACTAAGTGGGAGAGGATAGTTGAGGATGGAGTAGCAAAGATGACCATAATAGTTGGATATTTTCTCTTATTTTTGTCATTTTGCTTTTTTCTGATTATGCATGTTTATTATTGTGTGGTTGTTTTTTTTGAAAAACTAAGCCTATATTAGTAATGGACAACATGGACATAATATCAACTAGTAGAAAAACCCTCATTGTTAAATAACTAAGTGGAAGAGGATATTTATTTAGTTTAAATCCTATGGTCTCCATTACTGGTTTGTAGGTGATGTAATTATACTTGCGTGTTGGCTATAGTACTTTCCTCCATATCGAATGAGTATAATTATGGATCACCAGTACAAACTTTCTTAGGGATAATTGTAGAAAGTTACCTAGTATGTGTTCACTTCTCCATCTGAAGGAACTCATTACTAGGTAATGGACTTAGTATTAAGTAATGGTATACACTTAGATACAAATAATGGTATCCTCCCCATCGGAGTCACTGCTATTATTTGTATAACCAGAGCAAGACCAGCATATTAATTTTATTTGTCATAAAGTTATGTTGACATGATAGTAAAATTAATAAGAAAAACCTACTTGAACAAAGTTGAATTTGTATACGTCCACACTATCGTGGTATACTAAATTCATGGTGTTCAAGGTGTTGGTGAATTTCCTATTATTGTTTTAAGGGAATCAATATTTAGTTAATTCAAAAAGTTTTTTTGTCCTACATAATTTTATTTATGTGATTCTCAGGATTTTAAAAATGGGTTCTTTCAGTCCACTTATGGTAATTCTTAAAGAAAACAAACTTACTGGACCTAATTATATTGACTGGAAACATAATTTGGATATTGTTCTGACTGCTGAGGAGTACAAATATGTACTTGTTGAGGAATGCCCACCTAAGCCTGATGCTAACTCTGATGAAGAGGTCAAAGAGGCTTATAAGAAGTGGAAAAAGGCAGATGAGATGGCACGGTGTTACATTCTGGCATCTATGTTAAATGTACTGCAACATCAGCATCAGTCCATGGCCACTGCTTATGACATAATTTATAATCTCAAGGAACTCTTCGGACATCAGAGTAGAGCAGCTAGACAGTTTGCTATGAAATGTTTGATGAATACAAAAATGGCTGAAGGTACACCAGTAAGGGATCATGTTCTCAAGATGATGGGTCATCTGAATGAGATGGAGATCCTTGGAGCTAAAATCGGTGGGGAATCCCAGGTCGATATCATTCTCGGGACTCTGCCTAAAAGTTTTGATAATTTTTGCCTTAACTACAACATGAAAAAAAGGTTATATAGTTTGGTAGAACTTGCAAAAGAGCTACAGGATGCTGAATCTCTCTTTAGGCAGAGTGGTCATGTTTTTGTTTCTGAAAAGGCTTCTACTTCTAAGCCAAAAGGCGGTAAGAAGAAGAATAATATTCAGAAACAGGCAAACTCAGCAAAGAAGGGCATGGGACCTCAAGGCGCGGTAAAAAAGCCGAAAGGCAACTGTTTCAAGTGCAAAGGGTCAGGACATTGGAAGACTGATTGTCCACTTCTCAAACAAGGGAACAAAGAAGGTATATCTCATTTACTAGTAGTTGAAACATGTTTAGCGGTGTTATCTACCGGCACCTGGTGTGTAGATATAGGGGCCACTAATCATGTCTGCAATACATTGCAGGGGTTCCAGGAAACAAGACGGCTCAGTGATGGAGAGATATGCTTGTTCATGGATGATGCTACAAAAGTATCGGTCGTTGCATTAGGAGATGTTACTTTATCTTTTGGTAGAAATAAGTCTTTGACATTGAGAGATTGTCTTTATGCACCTTCACTTAGAAGCAATTTAGTTTCTGTTTCTATGTTAGTTAAGGATGGATATTCAGTTTATTTTAATGATAATATTGTTATCAGAAAGAATAAACATTTTATCTGTTCTGGTGTATTGGTTGATAATTTGTATGTCATTAATCCTATTTCGCCCACAATGTAACTTATGGAAATGAATAATATGTCATCTAACTTAAATAAGAGAAAAGAACCTTCTTGTATGAACTAAACATATCTTTGGCACTTGCAATTGGGGCATATTAACCTAAGAATGATTCAAAGACTGGTTGAAGATGGACCTTTGAGTTTATTGGAAGTGGAGGCACTACCAGTCTGTGAATCCTGCTTGGAAGGTAAAATGACCAAAAGGCCTTTTACGGCAAAGGGGTATAGGGCCAAAGATGTGTTGGAATTGGTTCATTCTGATTTGTGTGGACCCATGACTATCCAAGCTACAGGTGGCTTTGAATATTTTGTCACATTTATTGACGATTATTCAAGGTATAGATACATTTATTTGATGTGCCGTAAGTCTGAGTGCTTTGAGAAATTTAAAAAGTACAAGGCTGAAACGAAGAAACGTCATGGAAAATGTATCAAGTCATTACGATCAGATCGTGGTGGCGAGTACCTCTTTGGAGAGTTTAGGAATTATTTATCAGAGGCTGGGATTGCATCCCAATTGACTGCACCTGGAATGCCCCAGCAGAATGGTGTAGCCAAAAGAAGGAATATAACTCTTATGGAGATGGTTAGATCAATGATGAGTTATTCGGATTTGCCAGATTCGTTTTGGGGATATGTCTTAGAGACTGCAGCTTATATTTTGAACTTGGTTCCTTCTAAGTCAGTACCTCTTACTCCCACAGAGCTGTGGATTGGGCGTAAGCCTAGTCTGAAACATGTTCGCATTTGGGGTAGTCCAGCATATGTGCTAAATGGAAAAGCAGATAAGTTGGAATCTCGTACAGAAGTACGCTTGTTTGTAGGCTATCCAAGAGGAACGAAAGGAGGTTTATTTTATAGTCCTAAGGATCAGAAGGTCGTTGTTAGCACCAATGCCCGATTCTTAGAGGAAGACTATGTGATGAACCATAAACCCACAAGTAGAGTTGTTCTAGAAGAACTGAGATGTGAGACACCAAGTACTTCAGTACCAACAGTACAAGAGGATGAACCACAAATAACTGCACAACGTGTCACAAATGTTACACCACAACCGATAGTGCCTCGTCGTAGTGGGAGGGTTATGATACAACCTGATAGATATATGTTCTTGGAAGAGTCGTCAGACTTCGTCCCTGAGGAACAAGATTATGATTCCTGTACCTACAATGAAGCACTCCAAGATAAAGATGCAGAGTCTTGGCAAAAAGCAATGATATCTGAAATAAATCTATGGATTCTAATCAGGTCTGGGAGCTTGTAGAACCACCCATTGGTGTAAAAGACATTGGATACAAGTGGGTCTATAAGAGAAAAAGAGGATCAGACGGTAAGATTGAAACCTTTAAAGCTCGGCTTGTAGCAAAAGGTTTTACTCAAAGAGAGGGTATCAATTATGAGGAAACCTTTTCTCCTGTAGCCATGCTTTAGTCTATCCGGATTCTTTTATCTATTGCAGCTCATCTCGATTATGAGATTTGGCAAATGGATGTCAAGACAGCTTTCCTTAATGGAAGTCTTGAGGAAGACATCTATATGAAGCAACTAGACGGGTTCATTGAAAAGGGCCAGGAGCATCTTGTTTGTAAGCTCAAGAAGTCCATTTATGGACTTCAGTAAGCTTCCAGATCTTGGAACATATGTTTTGATCAGGTGATAAAATCTTATGGATTTGATTAATGTCAGGATGAATCATGTGTATACAGAAAGTGTGACAGAAACGTGGTGGTATTCCTAATACTTTATGTGGATGACATCTTGCTCATTGGAAACAATGTGAAGGTGTTATCTGATGTAAGGGTATGGTTATCCAAACAGTTTGATATGAAGGACTTGGGAGAAGTAGGTCACATCCTTGGGATCAAAGTTCTACGAGATTGCAAGAAAAGAATGTTGGGCTTATCCCAAGCTTCCTATATCGATACTGTACTAACTCGTTTTAGTATGCAAAATTCTAAGAAAGGTTTCTTACCTTTTAGACATAGAATTGCTCTATCAAAGGAGCAGTGTCCGAGGACACCTAAAGAGATAGAGAACATAAAGGCAGTTTCTTATGCTTCAGCAGTAGGAAGCTTAATGTATGCAATGCTATGTACGAGACCAGACATCTGCTTTGCCGTAGGCATGTTCAGCAGATATTAGTCTAACCCAGGACAAGATCACTGGACTGCCGTAAAGCATATTTTGAAGTACCTGAAAAGGACTAAAGAGTATATGCTAGTTTACCAGGCAGATAGTTTAGTTCCCTTGGGGTATACAGACTCAAATTTTCAGTCAGATAGGGATTCCAGGAAATCTACCTCAGGTTATGTGTTTACTTTGGGAGGTGGAGCCATTGTGTGGAGGAGTATCAAGCAAAAATGTATTGCTGATTCCACCATGGAAGCCGAGTATGTAGAAGCCTCTGAGGCAGCCAAAGAAGCGGTTTGGTTCAGAAACTTTCTGTTGGACTTGGATGTGGTACCTAGTTTGCCTAAGTCTATTATACTTTATTATGATAATAGTGGTGCAGTTACAAACTCGAAGGAACCACGAGCCCATAAGACTGGCAAACACATTGAGCGCAAGTACCACCTGATACGAGATTTCGTAAAGAAAGGAAAAGTTGTTGTGATCAAGATAGCATCAGCCGACAACCTAGCTGATCCCTTTACAAAGAGCTTACCAGCTAAGGCTTTTGATAGTCATGTTGAGGGAATGGGAGTCAGATGTGTAGCAGCATGGCTTTAAATATAAGTGGGAGATTTGTAACAGTATACTGAAAATTAATGCTTTGAGTATAAGTGGGAGATTGTTAGGGTTATATACTAAAAGCATCACTTTTTTAGTAACCTTATTTCCTTAAATTTTGAATGAGAATCATATGGGCAAATATTTGCATATTTTATTTGTTGCAAGTGTTAATGCAAATGTCTGATATTCTATATTGTAGATAATATGGTGTGTGGTGTCACACAGAAGATCATATTATCAGTTCCCTATGGAGTATATAAATAGTTCACAACCTAGATGGACTTGGACAATCTATTGGAAAGGTTGTAGTGTAATCTGGTATTAGTCTATCTTGACTATAGGTTTACACTAGTACACTTTGTGTGTATTGAACAGGACCACTTGAGGTTGTTCTCTTTGTACTGACTACATAAGAGAACAAATACCTCTGTTATTATGGATGCTTGTGCTCTTAACCCGGATATAATAACGGACATGTATATGCAGTGTGTATTATTTTGACCCATAAAAGAGTGAGATTCATTATGGATCAACAACCTCTATGAATTAGGTAATAACATTGTATGTATGATGAGCTATTGATTATAAATGGAATCCATGTCCCGATACATCGGGTTGATAATGTCCCCTTAAGGAGCTCATAAGGATTGTCATATAAACCCTGCAGGTGGATTATATCCGATATGACAAATAAAGTTGAGCGGTACTACTTAAGGATAAAAGATATCGAATCAATATAGTTGTCAGTAACTTAATTTGATCGACGGACATACGATATCTTAACATGGGGAGCCAAACGAGCATATAATAAAAGGAGCCCACAAACATAATTTGGGATTAGGGAGGTAGTGCAACAATAGCTCATTAGTGGACCGAGCTATTGTTAATCGGCCTGGATTGTGTGTTCAGGCTGAACACGGGATATCCAGATCCGTTAGGAGGCCTAACCCTAATTTCTCCTCATGGTCCCTGCCGTAGCCTATATATATCCTCTATTCTCTGGCCGCCATATTACTGATCAGAAATATGAGACTTTCTCTAAATTCGTGATTCACGTAAGGAGAGAAAGAGAGGGCTGCCAAGGAGAAAAAAAGGTTAGGAGATCGTCGCCCATACGACGTCCAACTCGAGGAAGGAATATGTGCAGAAGATCTTGGGGTCGTCCGTTCGAGATTGCCAGGAATTACTTGTCTCCTTTCCGCCGCAGGTATAATTCGTGAACCCTAGTTCATCCTATGAAGGGTTAGAACACGTATTAGATCTGTTTAACTTTCTATCGATCAATACGTACACCAAAGGAAGGGTCCTGGGAATCCCCAGTTCCATCACAACGCCCCCTGCAACGTCAATAAAACCGAGGCCAAGCACCTCCGGCTCCATCGACCGCACAACAGAATGGCCAAGACCGTCGCCCCAATGCTCAGGGCCGCGTCTACGCCATGACTCGAGATGAAGCGTTTGCATCTGATACAGTCGTGACAGGTATACTGCAATTCAATAATAAACCTGCTCGTGTATTGTTTGATTCAGGTGCCACGTATAGTTTTATATCGACGAACTTTGTCGCCGAGCACAAATTTTCTTTGACACCACTGGGCCTCGACCTCACTGTTAACGTACCGTTGGGCATGCCACTACTTGCAAATTTAGTCTGCGGAGACGAAATCATCTATATAGGTGGTCAAAAGATCAATAGATGTGATAGTTCTAGATATTAAGGACTACGACATCATTCTGGGGATGGATTGGCTCGATCCGTGCAACGTAACCATAGAGTGCGCTGAAAAGAGGGTCACTTTCCGTATACCTGGAGTGCCTAAATTCTACTACTCGTGTGGTGAGGCGTCGCCGACCTGCATGGTGATCTCCGCAATATCTACTCGACGGATGCTGCATTCCGGGTGCGAAGGCTATTTAGCTTCCGTTCGAGACATGCGACAGGATGGTGCAAACGCGGGTCAGATCGACGTTGTGGCAGAATTCCTCGATGTATTCCCGGACGAACTGCCCGGCATGCCGCCCGATCGAGAGATGGATTTTATAGTTGGCTTGCCGAAGACGCAGTGGAGGAATGATGCAATTTGGGTCATCGTTGATCGATTAACCAAATCTACACATTTTCTCGCAATAAAAACTACATGGAGCGTCGACTGGTTAGCTCAGCTATACTTGGATGAAATTGTCCGATTACATGGAGTGTCGGCATCAATAGTGTCGAATCGGGATGGGAGATTTGTATCATATTTTTGGGTCAGTTTACATTCGGCCATGGGAACACAATTGAAATTTAGTTCTACATACCATCCACAGACCGATGGCCAGACCGAGAGAGTGAATCAGATACTTGAAGACATGATACGGCTTTGTGTAATTGATCTAAAAACCAGTTGGGACACTCACTTGTCGCTAGCAGAATTTTCCTACAACAACAGTTACCAGTCGAGTATACAGATGGCTCCGTATGAAGCATTATATGGACGAAAGTGTCGGTCTTCGATTTGTTAGAATGAAATCGGTGAACGACATGTACTTAGTCCAGAGATGGTGGAGCAGGCCGTTGAGAAGGTTCGCATGATTCGGGAGAAGTTACTTGTGGCACAAAGTCGACAGAAGAGTTATGTGGATACTCATCGACAACCATTGGAATTTATGGTGGGCGATCACATATTTCTGAAGGTGTCACCGATGCGCGGAGTTATGAAATTCGGTACGAAGGGGAAGTTAAGTCCAAGATTTGTTGGCCCGTTTGAAATTCTTAAGCGAGTCAGCCCCGTTGCCTATCAGATCGCGTTACCACCGACGTTGGATGGAGTGCACGATGTCTTCCATGTTTCTCAACTACGGAAGTATGTGCATGATCCAAGCCATGTGGTAGACTTCGGTCAGTTAGGACTAAGAGATGACTTGACTTATATGGAGGAATTCGTACAGATTTTGGATAGGAAGGATAAAATTTTACGGAACCGAATTGTTTCTTTGGTTCGAGTGCTTTGGCGAAATCATTCTATCGAGGAGTCGACTTGGGAGCTTGAAGCAGATATGAAGAAAAATTTTCCTTCGTTATTCGAGCTAGGTGGGTTTGTGTTTAAGTTTCAGGGACGAAACTTTTTGTTAGTGTATTAATATGTACTGTCCTGAATCCTGTTGCGGAGCACGGAGCGGACTAGTGGCCGAATGGCCGAGTCGGATGAGAATTTGGAGAACTTTACTTAGGAAAACCTTACCAGGATTGTGGGATAATGAATTGAGATCCTTTCCTCATTATGGATTGGACTCTTTTGAAATGATTCCCATGTTGCAGTGGCGTGCATCTTGGGGGAAGAGTTCTATATAAGAGTCGCTTGCCCCGAGACCGTTGCCCTGCTGGTTTTCGATATCGCTTTTGTTGTTGGCTTTTGTGTGCATTTTCGTGATTGTTATTTATGAATGTTTTTATGGATTTACTTTTACTGTCTACGTATTTCATATCAAATCACTGAAAGAAAGAGAAGAAGTATGCTGACCAGACGTTGGTGCCAATGCAGGTGCTAACGCAGTGAACCGAGCTTGACGTTGCATGGAAGACCTCTTTCTCTCGGCAATTCACCAATAAGTGAGTGGCTTTGATCCTTCAACGATCCTTAATCTTCGTGCATAACAATGGTAGACTTGTTATTGCGTTCGGTGCTTAATAAAAGATGCCTAGTAATAACTCGGAAAGATAATAAAAGATAAATTATCACATGACTAGGCTTATGTTGCAAATAAAATGATGCTTGTATGTTGCAATATGAATTGTTGAATAGGTGAGACAAAGACCCATGTATTGGGCGATAAGTATATCGGACTTTGGTTCGAAAGAATGATTATACGAGCCTATGGCTCAAAGTAAGATGGTAAGATGGCAAGATGGTAAGATGGAAAAATGGCAAGATGAAATGAAAACTACGACTATGTGTGAAAGATGCTATTATCATGCATGTTATGTCTCTTATTAGTTAAGTTTCATTGCGTGCATGGTCATGGACAACTTGTATACAAGGTAGTTCCCATAACGGTAATCCGCAGCTACGGACCCGGTTCGTCTTAGGGGGAACAATGATTGATGCCGATGTACTGGCATAGGTATACGGGACTTGCAGTGGGGCTAGCTACCTGTACTGCAAGGGCACCGTTATGCCAGTAAGACGGTCCAAGATGGCGTATTGCCAGTGACCTTCATATAGACAGGTGTCATAGCTAACAATGTCTTGTGCAGGCAGAGTAAGTGGTATTCATAAATATTTACAGGGATGGCTATCGACCATGGGTAAGATTCACCAAATTGGTGATCAATATAATTTCCTTATGTTAGAACAACATGAATTACTTATGTTTCTAACATTACTGTGTGTTCTTATATTTTTCATCAAATATATGAATTGTTAATGGAACCTAAGGCAAGATATAAAGATCACAAATCAATAGTAAACATTCATGTAATTTTACTACTGTTGATTTATGGTGAGATTGGTACGACCGCTCACCAGTACATATGTGGTAATGTACTGACCCTCGTCTCCACAGGTGCCGAAAACCTAGTGGATCATTTTAGACGTTGAAGTCTTGTTGTCCGACTCTTTAGAAGCTTCGTACATTCTTGAAGTTTCCACTTGAAGAAGAAGGTATTCTGCTGAAGGTGGTTATTGTCGCATTATTAATAAAGGGATATGATGTATGGAACAAGTTTTATCTCATTTCAATATTTTTGTAAGTTGTAGCCAAGTTTGGCATTTCATCTCGGCTGTTTGAGAGCCTTGTGTTTTTTTGTATTTTCAAAGATATCAATAAAGAACTTATTTCAGATCATATCTATGTTGCCCAAACTTCTTTGTTAACCTGCTATGAATCTCTATTCAAAATGTCTCTTTTATAAAAGGAACACGAGCATGCCTTGTACAAGTGCAATTCCAGACTTGTACGACATCACGCCTTAGCGAGGACGAACGATTCGGCATGAATCAAAGCGGAGGCGAACGATTCGGCATGAATCAAAGCGGAGGCGAACGATTCCCTCGGGGCATGACAAATAATCCTGCCAGATTGCCAAAATATGGTGTACAATACCCAGAAGGTAAGATGATGATTACATAGAATACCTTAAAAATGAATTAAGCTAGAATTCTCTACCCAAAACTGGTCCAAGTAGTAAATTCATAGTATGTAGCATCAGAAGAAACATCCAAATAGGCTGAGTATTAATTGAGATACTCCAAAAGGTTGCAGATATTGAAACAAGGCTTAATAGTTATGGTCCATATACCATTGCAATAAGATATATACCAGTCTTCTATAGATCAATGCAAATACTAAGCAATTTTGATGTTCCTATACCTAATTGCTATCTCACTTTAGAAGATGTGTTTCCATATATGACAAGGTAGAACTGCGGAATGGCAGTTCAATCAGCCAAATAAACAGTTTGGTTGAGCCCCATAACAACATAGCTGAAGTCCTTTTCTGGTTACAACAAGTTAAAAGTGGGAAATATATTAATAGTATTATTGTGGTGTCTCTAGCCCAAACTTAGCTCAAATCGCAGGTGTTCCATACCAAAACATCTCAAACTGTAATTATTTTACTAAAATAGGGACAAGGTGCAAAGGTAAGAAATTTACTATAAACTTCTCAAAACTTGTTACTTCACTGACCTACAACTTTTGGTAGTAGTGTTCCGCCAAGTCTTGGGGGCAGTGAGCTCCTGGGAGAGCTTTTGACACAAAGTGAACAAGAAAATCATCCCCAAACTTCTCGTACATGACCATTTGAGCCATCAAAATTTCCCCAAAAAGAACAAGCTGCAAAACATGGTACATAAATCAGTCTTGATGTATCTGACACAAAGGATAGCATAACTAGAATCGAGATTTTAAAATACATGTTTGACAATGATGACATAAACACAGACAAGGGGCTTTGTTGAATTGGTTCTTATTTCTCTTATTGTTTCTCAATGTTAAACCATGGGATTGTCATTTCCTCACTATTTGGCCTATTGTGTCGTACTCTAAAAAGCAGTGCCATAATTTGGCCGTGTCATAACGGACATTAACACAAACATTCTAAAGTATACAACGACAATCAAAAAACTGTGTGATGCATGTGCCATGATGTCCAATTCATTTTGATGCAATGCACGTCATTGTTCCTTAGATACATATGTTGTTATATCAAATACATGGTTCCAGGAGAGATTGTGTATTTTAACATTAGGAAGTGAAGAGGAACATTGTCTGCATCTGAATATATCGTCAAATTTAACTGAAGAAAGTAATGTCAAGATGAGGTGTTTATAAAACATAAATCTTTTCCAGTCACATGAAAAGGAACACTACAAATTTCTTCTAATATAGACACAAAATTGGCAATTTTTGATAGAAGTCTTTGATTGTGACATTTTTAATAGGCACTAACAAACAAATCAACACTAGGTCACTAACTACAATTCCATATTATGTAGAACTAACTTTTATCATATAAATTAGAACAAATTGGAAGAACTCACAAATTGACCTCGTCCCGCAATAAGTGTGTAGAGAGGAAACATAGAATTACTCCTTGACAACTCCCCTTGTTCTTCAAGCTCACTTATAATCCCTTGCACAATCTTCCCACAACTAAAAAAACTCCAAAAAAAATGAAACAAATACCAAATAATTACAAATATAAAATAAAATAAATTCCAAAAATCCCTAAATTGCACAAAATCGAAAATAGGCCAGACCTTATCGAAAGCTTGCGACGAAATTCAAAACAATATATGTTGTAAGAACTGAGTTCTCTGTGCCACCCTTCGAGCACCGACCGCCTCGGCGGAGACGGAGAGAAGGGGCCGACGGCGGAGCAACGGAACCCATCAGTGTCGAGGGAGCGTGACCACTAGCGTCTAGGCTGCCTGAAGTAGATTTCTAGGGCTCGATGTGGACGAGGTGATCGATAGCGGAGCAGAAGAGTGACTGAGCGAGCCACCATCGGCAGAGATGAAAGGAAAGGAGAGGAGATGAGGGGAGAGAAATTCCAAGGGCTCGGGATTAGGTCGGGAGGGAAATGAAAATTTTCATTCTCAGTAACACTTATCACTGTCATATGCAACACACGTGATAAATTTTGTTTCTTTTCATTTAATTCCTAACGCTTCTAAGTCTTACAATAAATATTATGCGGTAACAATATTAAAATTCATTTATTTTTTAATTTTTACCAATGATTTTTCTAATTTGTAACGGTTTTCTATTGTTGCTAATTTGTAACGGTAAAAAACCGTTAGGAATTAAAAAAAAGTTGTGTTGGAAATCCTTATTTTGGTGTAGTGTAAGCTTGCAAAAACTATACTATAATAGTGGCGTTAGTCAAGATAGTCCAAAATATAAGTACGCGAGATTTATGATTGAAAGAAGGCACAAGTAGTTCAAGTTTCTTAAGAATCTAAGTCTTATCCGGTGTTCATGCTTATACAGTCATCCTACTATCTTCTTATCTAAGGCCTTGGTCGACCAATGGGTTATGGACCTCTAAACTCCATATTCTAGGTCAACCTATTAGTATCATTCAATTACTTCGTTAATAGGTCATAAGGATAATAGAATGCTGGGTTGGGAGGCATACTACCCAACTTATATAATTTTCACTAGTATTGACTTTGAATCAATGGGACATACAGGTCATTTTCCTAACCTCTATAGTATCCAAAAACTGTAATTATATCTGAAGTCATTTTACCGAGAATGTATATCTCTCCAGTGTACACCTGGTTGTAGTAAACCTTTCGTTTTGTGACTCAAACATGATATTATATCTGATATTTTATTAACTCTATCCAATATTGACATAAAGATAACTAAGATCAGAAGTGGACAACTAAGACATAGTTTTAACAATTATTCGATAACCTACGCTTATTAAAATAATTTCAACTTTAGGGTTCGTGCCTCGCCAGTGCACTGCTGGCTGTAGTGAACCCCTCAGTCTCCATAAGTTAGATAATTGGTGATAGTGCGCTGCTGTCTTGCCATCGTAAGTCATCAATATTATTCCAACTATATCCCTTAGAATTTCAAAGGAGTTTTTAGAGATTCAACTAGCAGATCATGATTAAAAAAAAGTAAGTATCTGTCCTTTAGGTGAAAGTATCAATTTTGAAAAATAATACATTTATTAGGAAGAAATGACTAAAAACAAGGAAAACATTTTAATCCCTATCAAAACCAATTTGATCTTAACATATGGGTGATTGAATCAAAAATTATTTCGAAAATAGTTCCTTATGACAAAAAGGAAAAAATAAATAAGTAATTCGGATATGATGATGATATCTAAAGGGCAAAATAAAAATTGAACAGATGACCAAGATTAGGGGTAGAATCATATGAAGGCCTAGTTTACAAGTGATTAGTCTACCCACCTTAGATCGTACCATCATATTAAATACAATGGTCTATCACTCTAGGAAAATTTTCTAAGTTACCTAATAAGGTTTTAGAATTCAATAAATTATTGGCTAAATTACACGACCTACATAGTAACCTTAACTACCCAACAATCAATTTGAATAGGGTTTTCCTAGTCCTAGCCATTCTCCTAAAATCAAATTAACCCTAACTTGTGAATGGGCATTTCCTAGTCGCCGGCTCGTAATAGTACGACTAACTTAAGTACTATCACAAGTTCACACAATTTGCGAAAACTGATCTGTATGGGCCACCACACAAGTTATCCATGGCCATACAATATGCGTGAACAATTAAGCAACTATAAAACATATGCATGGTCTAAAGTTGGAATACATAAATCACACATCATACACGTAGTTCCATACTTCCATTCGATATTTCGATTGGCGACCCCAAGTCCCAAACATACTGTAGCACAAATCCTATGGCTCATTCGTACCTGCCAATCCTTATTCATGCTTACCCTAGTGTCGAGCCATACCACATTTCTATATTGTGGCAGCGTGCTACATACTTATCATCCCGTGGCACCGTGTCAGATACTTACGATTGCCTTTTCTGCATAGACAACATAAGATACATAGATACATAAAACATTATACTACCCATTCGACATATGCAATATTCAAATTTCTATTTCTTTGTGATATATATCTTGCAGTACTCTTATGAGTCTCTTTTATCTTTTTTATTAGCATGCAACAGAACTCCTAGCATAAAATAACTATACAAATACATCAATTCATTCAGAGTTAAGATAAAAGGATAGAATGATCATCGAAACCACCCACTATGAAGAAAACCATCTGCCTCGATCGAACAGTTGTCGAACCATGCCTCAGACAGACGATCTGATATGATGCATAAATTTTTTAGTTGGTATCCATATACTCTAGCCAATTCCATATTTCCTCCAAATTCGACCAAGTTAAGCAAGTCTACATTAATATTCAAATTCCACGATACGTCTCACAACACAAATCTAAATTAGCATATACTAACTCAGGGGCCAAATACAGACCAAAGAAGCCAACACAATACCTTTGTGCCGAGTGAGGCACAACATTGAACACATAGATCACTAGCCAATTTCTCTGCATGAATTCAAGTCCAACCAAACCTTCGAGTCAACAAACCATCATAATGCATCGCGTAAAGCGGGGCATTGCACTCAGTGCTAACAATATTCTCCAGAATATTCGCAAGAATAATGTTATTATGTTTAGAAAACTTGTCTTAAATAATTCTGCATTACGAGATTCAATTATATAATTTGATTCAATATTAAGGAACTTCCTAGCATCACTCTCAACAACATAGCCCAAAATATGGTCTTCATAATCCTTGTTTTCAGATTATGAATCTTAATGCCACGAAGCTTTTTATATACCAGACACCCCCACACTCGAGTGACATTCAAGTTGGGTATGACCTTGAACCAGAGTTCATGAGAAGTGACGTGAGATATGGCGAACGACACTCAATTGAGGATAAAAGTAGCCGTAAGCATAATTTCTCCCGAAAAGTAGTTTGGAAGTGTCACAACCACATTTTAGTCTCGAGAGTATTTTGGTCATTTTGATTTTTTGTGAATTATTTTATTAATTATTGCATTGGTGTTGTGATTTTTGACTTTTGCTAGTTGTGACTTTAGAGACTAGCCTAGAGTTTGACTTTGACTTTAGTGACTTAGTTAGCATGGTGTGGGATCCTAATGTGACTTAAGTTAGTCTTAGTTGACTTGAGTATAGCTAGGGTTCATGAGAGGATTGGGAGAGTTATGTATTTTTGACTTATAGCTAAGGGGTTGAGCTAGCTAGCTTATGAACTTAGGCTCAAGCCCATTAACATGAAACCCTAACCCTAATCCCCTACATGGCTAGCCACCACAGCCTATTTTTAACCTAATTTCAGGCTATATAATGTCTCCTCATAACCACTTGCCTCTTTTAGAAACTTTCCTTTAGAAAATCCTAATTTCTTTTCCCTTTCATCATTTCTCCACCAAATTGATCCCAATCTTTTGCATTTGAATCCAAACCTGGAGTAGAAGGAGAAGGAGGCTAGCTTGCAAGGAGGAGAGCTCATTGGGACATAGCTTGAGAAAGGAGACTTCACTATTTGGGGCTTTTTCTTGGAGATTGAATCCCTATAGGTAATCCCTACAAATCACCCTAAAATCCTAATTTCATTCCATAGATGCATCCATCTAGGTGTCCCCTAGCTGTAGAAAAGTTTGGTGGAAATTCATGTTGATTTGGTGTCCGTATCGGACACGTATCAGTGTAGACTTTAAGGTGTTTGATGAAATGCCCAAGAGAGATTTTTATTGCTATTTTTGAATTATGTTTGAACTGATTTGTAGTCCTATAGGTGTGGTTTGATTTCGTGTTTGACTGAGTTGGTTTTTGTGAGCTTACTGTGTCCAAAATTGGACTGGACACGTAGCACAGAGCCCCGTTCGGATGTCCTGTTACCCGAGCCCCATTTATCCTTGTGTAGGCCATGTGGACACGTGCCACTTGGCACAGAGGTGGGAGCCATCACAAATAGACCCTCCTCGAGTTTCACGAGACCTCATGTCGTGTCGGACACGAAATCATGAGTGCACTAAAATTTTACTGCACTGTTATGCGCAAAAATGCCCCACTGACAAGCACTTCATGTCACACAAGGACACGTCGTGGACACAGTGCAGACACATATACACGAACCTTGATACCTGGGCTACCTATTGGACACGTACACGTGACTCAATGTGGAGTGTGTCGTGTCCTATAGGGCTCGATACCTCAACACGAGCCTGTGCACGAACAGGTTCTGATACCATATTTTTTTTTGTATTTGGACACTTCGTGTCCATCATGTGGACACAAAATCCTTCCCCTGACACATATGCTTTTGTGTGACACCTGTGCACACACTGATTTAATATTTATTTGAATTTTATTTCGAATTTGGGTATCTCGATATTGGTCTGAACTGAAAATCGGGTATGTAGCTGATAATTGGGTTTATGTGATTCAAATGTATGATTCAATGTTTATTTCAGATATGTTATCATAACTGGTATATAATGATTCATGTTTAGGTTGTATGTTTGGTTTTCATTCTTACAATTGGGTTGATTTTCGAAGGAACTGTCATTCACTGATAACTTGAACTAAATAGGGATAATAACATAGGGTTATACATATATCTGTGTGTTGATTGAATGAGAGATAACATGATAAATTTCCTGAGATTAGAGCACTCTCACGGCTGTAAACACAATCTGAGAACACACACACACACACACACACACACACACACACACAAACATACATACGTATTTTACTGCTGTTGACTGAAACCTGAATACACACACACTATGTAACTCACACACACACACACATCCTGTCACTCCCAACTGAACACACATACACAGTTGGCACTCACACACACGTCACTTACTGAACACACACACACATATGTGAACTGTACACACACACACCCTCATCTCACTAACAATATTGACACACACACTCACCCCCTACTTACATATATGTATATCATGATTGTGCCTTGTTTGTGTATTAGGCACTAGGCTATATGAATACCCATGTATATAAATTGTATAAGGATGAATATGCATAGTTTATATTTGTGTGTGATAACTTGTTAGGGTTTTGATTGTGTTTGAGTGCTAGCCTAGGCTTGGTTAAGCTTTGTGAGACTTGATTGGACTAGGATTGGCCTAGTTGACCTAGTTTGACTAGTGAAGTTAACTAGAGTTGACCAAGAGTTGACTTTAGTCGAGAATGACCTAGAATTCATATAGAATGTATTGTAAAGTTTAATATTACCATTTTGGACATGTTGTGACCTGTCTAAATAGAACTAATTTACTGTCTAGACATATATACTCATCGGATACTCAGGATACCAGGCGAATACATTCTCTGACCGTTTTATACTTGATAGAATTTACATTTATGCTCTAGATTACTTTACTTGAAGCTGTCACATTGTTAATACGGATTGGTACTATATGGATCCCTTCGTGAGATATTATCCCCTTCAGGAGCATCGGGTTACGTCATGTCATGTGTGTTTCGCTTTCATCATGTACTCCGGTGCTTTTACCATTCATGTGCACTCTTGTGATTCATGTACTCTCATGTTCACAGAACCCCTCATGTATACTTTATGTGCACCCATTTATGGGCCCCCATGTGAAATCATGTATAATATCATAACTTGTCTGGATCCTTGTGTATTGATTGGGGTACGGGGGAGTATAAATGGTCATGTGAACAATTTCAAAGTAGTGTAATCATATGCAAACTCTTAGAATAATCATGTACAAATTCAAGCCGTTCATATGTCTATCTTGTACTCTACATCACTAACCACTGTTATCTCTTTACTTATAGTAGATATTCCTTTACAGTCATCTCTTTTACTTCATATATATTCTCCAACGTTTCATGTATCTTACTCTATAGCATATTTACATATCCTGTCATATTATGAACTGCGTAAGATGTATTGTGCTCGTTCCTGTCCTGACTGGACCTATTAAAATATTATAGATGACATTGAGGAGTTCTGTCCTACATACTATAGAGCAGGCCTAGATGACACCGGTGAGCTGGACTCCCAGGAGGACCCAGCCCTTGCAGAGGACATTACCCCAGTAGTCTAGGCTAGTTAGCTAGACTAGTTATCTTATTTTATTGTCTTGTCTTATTTTAGATAATTATGTATTTATTTGGGGATTTTGTTATTCTGGATGTTATGGAGATGCTATCTTAGACTCTTAGACTTCTTCTCTTATTGTATTTCATTTGGCAATTTTTATATCTATCTATCTTATCGTACTTTCTACCTTAGCTGTGATTGAGTTGTACATTTCTATATTGTCCTCCATTCGGAGCATATATATTGTACAGGTACCTTATAATCATTAGATGTATATGACCTAGGACAGCGTTCTACCGCCGACACTACGGCGTAGGCTGGACGTATCCACTTCTCGTGCCCCTACACTGGGTGCGGGTCGTGACACGTTTTTAGTGGTAGCCCATGCAGGTCTAGATTTGTAGTGGTATTCGAACTAGAGTATCACTACAGCCTGCAGTAGGATATAGGATATAGTTTTGAGGTACTCAATCACATTAGGAAAACTTCGATCCAATACTTACCATCTAAATTCTTGTTGATTTAATATTTTCCTTTGAATAAATAAACTGTCCTCCTCTGATTTTTTGCTTCATTCTCAGTAATTGCTTCTTGTTTTGATCTGTCTTCAGGATGGTTATGGAGACACGATCTCATCGCTCCAGTCCGGAGGATACTATCGAGAGGTCCGCCACCTCTCGTCCTGTTCAGCAGGGCCTCGAGACCGCAGCTCCTGTTGTGCCGACTCAGGTTGGCATTTCTGCTACATTTAGAGGTGCACCTCCGCCTGTACAAAGACCTTCCCCCGTCATTCCTAATTTCTTTTGGCAGCAGCCACCTTCCGGATCAGTTGACGCAGGGCAGTTGTTCGACTTCTTTCAGAGGATGGTGGAGGCCCAGCGACAGCAGTCCGCTCATTTCCAGCAGGGCATAGAGAATGCCCATCAGCTTGCCTTGACGACTGTGGAGAGAGTTATTGCACAGCCGCAGGCAGCCCAGATGCAGCCATATCAGCCGAGTACACCAGGGATCCAGGACTTCCAGAAGATTCATCTACTGGACTTCCGCGGCACTGAGGGGATTCTGTATGCGGATGACTGGATAGAGCACATCGAGGAGATCTTTCGGCTGGCGAAGATTCCAGCACAACTGCAGATTGAGGCGACAGGTAGCCAAATACAGGACCTGGCCCGCATATGGTACCAGACGGACCCGAGGGTCGGTACAGAGGGACAGACTTGGGCAGCCTTCAAGAAGCTGTTCAAGGAGAAGTTCTTCCATGACACAGCTCTTGGCGTCCTGGAGACGCAGTTTGAGAGCTTAGTTTAGGACAGTCATACTATCGAGGAGTATGCTGAGGAGTTCTGCCGTCTGGGCAGCTTTGTTGAGGGGCTCAGTGAGACGACGAAGGCCCAGAGGTTTCAGAAGGGATTAGTCAAGGAGGTCAAGTCCTTTACCAAGAGTGACCGGAGTGCTACTTTTGAGGAGATTCTGGTGGGTGCCTTAGCAGCAGAGGATGATCTTGAGATGAGATTTAAGAGGGGACGAGACGCTTAGGGAGCCAGTAGCAGCAAAGGACCGGCCAATAGGTCGCACTTTCAGCAGCAACATCAGCAGAGGCAGTTCCAGCCACAGCAGTTCTAGGGTCAGGGTCGTGCACCTTTCTAGCAAGTGCAGCAGCAGCCGAGGCTTCAGCCACAGGCACTCAGGCAGCAGCCTGTTAGTTGTGGTTTCTATAAAAAGCCAGGGCATGTGTGGAATAACTGCAGGAAGAGGCTCGGGAGGTGCCTACTCTGTGGTTCGGCGGAGCACCAGCTGAGAGAGTGTTCCATGTCTTCAGGACGAGCAGCTCAGGGAGCGGGGGTGTAATACCCCAGTTCTAAAATACGCAGGACTAAGTACGTAGACATGCCAGCTGTATACATACGAAGTACATGGGTCTCGTATGTATACTTAAGCTGTAAATGTAGTAAAACCAAGGCTAACTAATCTCATCCACAAATAAAGGAATAAAAGATACCATATAATCAAATATGAATTGTCATTAGTACATGTAGTTGGGCAGAGACAAATTTACTACCAACTATGAAAAGAAATACATAACAAAAGAAAGAGTTTGGCGAGCAAAGCGAAGACGACCAACGTGCCATCATCCTCGAAGAAATAGAGATGATCATGGCCACGGCTAGAACACCTGCGAAAGACAACAGCACACACCTGGCGAGATAATCAGATCCTCAGAGGGACATAACAAGACATATAATATCATACCCTAAACTGAGTAATAAAGGCACAACAGAAAAGTATATAAGACTATACAAATAAAAGGTCCTTAACCATTCTGTGTGAAAATACATTTTGAAGACAGCGTTCCACACAAGGGCTTCCGAGACTAGAAACACGACGCGTTAGCCTTTCAACCGAGGTACTAGTGGCATCTAGAGAAAAATAAATAAATGTACGACACACTAGTCTCTCGGGTGAGTCACTAACGGCAGCTAGAGGAAAGTAAATGCACGGCACATTTGTGTTTCAACCGAGGCACTAGTGGCATCTAGAGAAAAGTAAATAAATGCACGGCACACTAGCTCTCGGCTGAGTCACTAATGGCAGCTAGAGAAAAGTAAATGTGTGAAAGCCCCTGCACCTAATAACTGTCTTCTTACTCCCCATGCACTACTCATGCTGAATCCACACCACGATATTTCTAATAACCGCTAAGTCTTCTAGGCAATTATATTAGCAGTTATATCCTAACGCTCGTCCTGTACGCATCGATGTACGGTCGGTACGCAAGTCTGAATCTATATGAGACACGTGACATCGTGGCACACAGGTGTCGGGCCAATGAATGCGGCACAAACAAAGGTGGTCCCTTAACTCTAGGCCAAATGCATAAATAAAACTAAAGTATAGTAATTTGCAACTACATATGGTTTTGAAAGAACAACTTAGAAGAAATAAAATATGTATGGTATTGAGCAAGAAATTAAACAGTAAAGGCAAGGTGTCTTGCCCTGTAGGATGACTGGTGTGCTGCGATGATCAATATGGCATGAACTACGACTTCGGTGCAACAACTATGCAAGGTGACCTCGGGTGGTGGCACGCAGTTCCATTGGGTCCAGAAGGGTCAAATTAGTTATAGTCGACATAAGGTAGTCTCGAAATGGGCAAAGAAATAGGAATAATATGATTAGTTACGGATAGGAGAAAAATCAAAGAAATAATGGATAAATATCATATATATACGAGTTTTTAGAAAATATTTATAATTTCTAACAACTAGTTTTCATAAGTCAAAGTATTTATAGGAAAAATATTTATTAGTCACAATATTAGGGTATTGTGGAAGTTCTTTATGACCAAAATATATTTTTAAGTCATTAAAGTAGGAATTTAGATAAAAATTTATATTTTATTATTCACAATATTACAAATACCATGAATCTAGAAACTATTTAGGGCTCAACTCTATTTTGTAAAAATATGATCGGTAGGCCAAGAACCCTAAAATAATAATATAGTAATATTTTAAAACTTTCAGAATTTAGTTTTGAAATTATATCTAGCCCAATTATTTACTATATTTTTGCATAAGTATAATTTAGAAAATATTAATATAACTTTATTTTGAAATTAACTATGATAGTATTAATGAAACTAGTAGAAATTTATAACAATAATATTAATGATAGTAGTAATAATAATGATAATAATAATAATTATTATTATTATAATAATAAATATATAATAATAATATCAATAATAATAAAAAGCTAAAGAACTCAGCAGAAGCAAGCAAACACAAAATAACCAAAAATGATTAATAGTAATAATAATATTAATAATATTATTATTATTATTAATAATAATAATAATTAACAAAAAGAAATTAAGTAATAAAAGCACTAAGTAGCTGGTTCTCCTCTTTCGATGAGACCAACTCTTTAAAAATAAAAATGAATGATAGAGAGAGAAAGAGATTTAGAGAGGGGGGAGAGAGAGGACGAAGGGAGGAGCTGAGAGAACGGGAGGCGGAGGGAGAGGAAGAGAGTGACGGAGAGAGAGAGGGAACGGGGAGGTACGAGCGGGAGCGTCGTGGGTCAGGTCGGCACGGGAGGAAGGAGGAGAAGAGGGGGTTCAGAGGGGTCTCGGCCGGAGCTCGCCGGAGTGCTGCTCCGCGCGAAGTTGGCGGCGCATACGGGGGCTGCGCCAGATCCGCGGCTTGGGGCGATCGACGCGGAGGCTGGGAAGGAGGTCGGCGGCTCAGACTTCGACAGCGGCGATGGAGGAAAGGGGCGGAAGCTCGGGTGACGCGACGGCGGGAGGCGACGGCCAAGGGAGGTAAGTGGGTGCGTGTGTGTTTAATTTAGGGTTTTTTTGCTGTTGGTGGTGGTGTCGATGATGGCCGTGGTGGCGGTGGTTGTTCGGGTGGTGTTGGTCGGGTGGCTGAAGTTAGGTGGCGGGGGATGCTGTGGGAACACTAAGGGTTTGGATGGCCGGGGATAGGGCCAGGATGGTGGCTCGGTGGGGGTTTTGACGACGGTGGCGACTGAAGTCGATGACGGCAGAGGAGGAGGAGTGGGGTTGGATGTGCTGCGATGGTGGTTTTGGTAGCGGTGGTGGCCTTGGGGATTTCCGGTCGGGCGACCGAGGTGCGACGGGGTGGTGGTCTGATGTTGACGGCGATGGTGGCGGTGTACTGTGGTGTTGACGGTAATGGTGGTTGGCCGGTGTTTTCGATATGTTCGTGGCAAGGGCTGGCGCAACGTTGTCGCGGAGATGGATCAGGGAGTGGCTACTGCCTGGGCGAGGGATTTGCTTAGGTTTAGGTTTTGTGTCGTCGTGTTGGGGCTGTCCGACACGACAGAAACGGGGTCGGAAGATGTGTCCTGCGCGACACGGGACAGTCAGCGTCCTGGTTTGTCGGATGAGTAAAAATTGTATATGTAGAAAGGAATAATTAGTGGAAGGGAGAGAACATGGACACGATGCATGAATTTTTGGGTTGTGAAAATTCATGAAAAAAGAGGGCAAGTACCTCTCCTTTTATAGGAGGTGGGAATCCCATTAGGATAAGGACTAGGGGCTGGTTTTTAATCTCCCATTAGATAATTTCATAATTAAATTCAAATTAATACAATCAATCTAAATTTAAATTTAAATTCAATTTAATTATAGATAAATCCACCCTTACATTAAATCTATCTAAAATAAATCCATAAGTTTAAACTAAAATAAAAATTATATCATATTTAATTTAATTTATTATAAATGATCAAACATTAAATCCATAAATTTCGAATTATCTTTATAATAAATAACAATAATAATTAATTTCAAAAATTACTATAATTATTAAATATTAACAGGAAATAATTTCAAAATAGCTTTTTATTTAAATTAAGATAAAATAATTTCAAAATTTTACTATATATAAATGAACAAAATTTCATTAAATGACATATAAATAAAATTTTACGTAAAAAAAATCCTTTTAAAATAACTACGGTATAATATTTTTCGTGCTCAAACACGATAAAATATTTACCTTATATAAAAATACTTTCTATAGGAAAATATATACTATAAAACTTTGTATATATAAAAATATACTACCTTGCATATACGTACTCGCACGCAAATATTATTCACATAAATATTTATTTTCAAAATTACTAACCGTATTTGTATAATAAATGAAATAGCTTTCTCAAGAACATAGAACAAATATGCCTTGACAAACATTGTATGATACTAAAACAAGCAAAACTTATTTATCATATAAGTATTTTAAAAATATTTATTCGCTATTTAAGAGTTTATAATAAAACAAATTTAGAAGAAAATTAAATATTTCGTATCTACGTATTCGTACTTGTCGTATAATACCAAAATAAAAAGAAAATTAGTAAAAATTTAGGGGTATTATAGGGGGCCAGAGCTCCAGCAGTGCAGCAGAAGGGACCTTTGCAGACTCAACAGCAGAGGTTCGCTCAGCATCAGCAGCAGGCCAGGGGAGGTCAGCAGGGGCGAACTTTCGCCAAGGCAGCTGAGGACGCAGAGGCTATCGGGGAGCTGATAGCATGTTCTATTCTTCTCGACTCCATTCCAGCTTTTGCATGTTCGATTCGGGGGCTTCCCACAGCCTTGTGTCTGTATCTTTTACTATTAGACACCAGCTTGTATCTGAATCGTTGCCTAGGATTTGCAAGATCACGACCGGGGGTGTTATTATCCTCGTTAGTGATATTTACAAGGGTCGGAGAGTTTATTTGGGAGGCCGAGAGTTGGATGTGAGTCTGCTCGTGATGCCATTGTCGAACTATGATATCGTACTCGGTATGGATTGGTTGAGCAGGCACCACGCCATCATAGATTGTCGCAGGGGTAGAGTTCTTTTCAGAGCACCCGGAGAGCCAGAGTTCGAGTTCACCCGACGGCAGGCGGAGCAGAGCAGCGGAGTTTTCTACGGAGTATCAGTTGAGGAGCAGGCAGTGCCACACCCTTTGATAGCGGAGTTCATGGATGTCTTTTTGGAGGATTTGCCAGGACTACCACCGGACAGAGACGTGGAGTTCTCTATAGACTTAGTGTACAGCGTAGAGCCGATATCTTAGTACGTCTATAGGGTGAACAACAGCGAGCTGATAGAGTTGAAGAAGCAGGTAGATGAGCTGCAGGACAAGGGCTTCATCTGATCGAGTTCTTCACCATGGGGTGCACCGGTACTCTTTGTACCAAAGAAGGATGGGTCGGTTAGGATGTGTACCGGCTACAGGGCACTCAGCAACCTCACGATAAAAAACAAGTACCGTTGTCGAGGATCGACGATCTCTTCGATCAGCTGAGTGGGGCGAGGTATTTTCTAAGATTGATCTGAGGTTAGGTTACCATCAGGTAAAGGTGAAGAAGGAGGATATCCCGAAGACCGCATTCAGGACGCGGTATGGCCAGTTTGAGTTCATGGTGATGCCGTTTCAGTTGACTGATGCCCCGACGATATTTATGAACCTGATGAACAAGGTGTTCCACCAGTACTTGGACAAGTTCGTGGTGTTGTTCATCGATGATATCCTTGTGTACTCAAAGACTGAGAAGGAGCATGAGGAGCACTTGAGAGTGGTCCTGGAGATTCTCAGGAGGGAGGAGCTTTATGGCAAGCTCTCAAAGTGTGAGTTCTTTCTGGATAGAGTTGACTTCTTGGGTCATGTGGTGACTGGAGATGGGATCTCAGTTGACTCGAAGAAGATCACGGCAGTTGAGGCTTGGACAGTACCGAGTTCAGTAGAAAAGTTCAGGAGCTTCTCAGGATTAGCAGGCTATTATAGGAGGTTTGTGCAGGATTTCTCCCGGGTTGCAGAGCCATTGACTAGGCTGACCCGGAAGGATGCAGAGTTTGTCTGGTCAGAGGAGTGTCAGGTCGCTTTTGATGAGTTGAAGAAGCAGCTGACGACAGCTCCGATTCTGACATTGCCATCAGGATCAAAAGGGTTCACTATCTACAGTGACGCCTCAGGGAAGGGTTTGGGTTGTGTCTTGCAGCAGCATAGGAAGGTGATTGCCTATGCTTCCAGGCAGTTATGTCCTCATGAGAAGAACTACCCTACCCACGACTTAGAGTTGGCAGCAGTTATATTTGCCTTGAAGTTGTGGAAATACTACTTATACGGAGAGCGGGTGGAGATCTTTACAGATCATAACAGCTTGAAGTATGTGTTTACACAGAAGGAGCTCAACATGAGGCAGCACAAGTGGTTGGAGTTGATGAAGGACTTCAATATTTCACTGTAGTATCACCCAGGAAAGGCCAATGTGGTTGCCGATGCCTTGAGTAGGTATCCGACAGCCATGTATTTGACTATGGATCATCACTTGCGAGCAAATTTGGAGAGCTCGAGGATTGAGGTGGTTGTGCCAGGAGTTCAAATACAGATGTGGAGCCTTCAGATTCAGTCAGACTCGATGGAGAGGATCAAGTCGACACAGTTCGAGGATATTGCTCTACGGTGTATCCGAGAGTAGGTTCGAACAGGACTGGTGGATGATGAGTTTACTCTTACAGAGGATGGCACATTGAGGCACGATTCCAGGCTATGTGTGCCCAGTGGAGAGCTCCGTGTCACGACCCGCACCCGCTTTTCGGACGCGAGCTCGTGAGCAAGCCAGCTACGCATCAAGCGAACTCCAACCCGACTCGAATACGTAAACGCTGTCAAGAGCATGGTAAACTGTCAAATCATAGCAAAATAAATCTATATCTCAAATCCATAATAAATGTACAAAACTAGAATGAACAATTATGGGTCATGGTCTACAGCCCACTAGCATAATGTCTGATAAGACTCCAAAGAATATAATCAAGAGTCTACAAACGGAATCAATAAATAGAATATCTCATGATAATGAAAGGAAAGCATAAGCTGGATGAACTGGATAATAAACATGGTATCAATACCTGAATCTCGTAAGCAATATCGAAATCGTCTGAACCCACGAGTGTCATAATCATCCGCCATCCAAAACTGCTAACTAACTCCACGCAATGACTAACCTGAAGAGATTATCAGGTCCTCGGGAGACATATCAAGATACATAAAAACATGCCTATCTAGCAGTTTATCAAACAATAATGATATACAGATATAAACAGGCAAAGACCCAACAACACGAAACTATGACCAATCAACATGAAACCATGACCATACACGACTGGGAAAACCACTATACATAAACGAACTTCTGGAGGAGTAACATGAGAATACAATATCACGATGTTAATGGATAACCAATCGAATACTCAAACCCTCGCCCCTAGTGTGGACTCGCAGGTTAGCTTCAAGAAATCACCCTCGCCCCTAGTGTGTGGACTCGCAGGTGCGGTCAGATAACTACTAACCCTCGCCCCTAGTGTGGAATCACAAGTTAGCTTCAGGAATCAAGGTACAAATAACTACTAACCATTGCCCCTAGTATGGACTCACATGTTAGCTTCAAGAATTCAAGGTACAGCAGTTCCGTTATGACTTATTCATCCTATGACACGATGCGACTCACTCCAAGTACAGGTGATGACACGACACGACCTAATCATGATACACGAGAGAACCATTCCCATATGAACTACAAAATTAACTATGAACAAGAACTATATATACATATATCCAATATGAACTACAAGCTAATTATAAACAAGGACTATTTATATACTAGCATGCATGATGTACAAATCTCATGTCAATAATCAACAGTAAAACTATATAATAATAGGAATATGTATGTAAATAAACTGTAGAGGAGGGCAAGGTATACTTGCCTGGAGGTTGCACGCAGATACAACAAAAATACAGTCAAAAGGTAAGCCATAAAGTCCAAATCTTGCAACTGTCTCCGAAAGCTGAAATAGACATTGCCAACATTCTCAGAATAGTCAAATTAGCTACGATTGCCTGTCCTAACTCCAATTCTGGACACAAGGGCAAAATGGTAATTTCGAGCAAAAATAGTGTCCGCCGTTGGACCCGCTTTGCACCGAAAAGCGTGCCAGAGTTAATGGTCTCTAAAGTCGTCAAACTACATGTCAAAGGATCTGGTTTGATGATACGAACCTAACGGTATGTCCAATTTTAGATTTCGGTGGGTCGTGCACAAAATTGTCCGTTGAATCGGATCGTAGGGCCCGCGAAACGGCGATCCGATCAACTGTCTCGGAATTGGACCAAACTTGGCATACAGGACCAGAAAAATGATACGGTCATGTTGGCGTAAGTTTCATCTCGATCTGACGAATGTACACGAAGTAATTAGGAAATTTTCACAGAGGCCGATATGGTGAATTTCGACGAATACGTATCAAATTTGTCGCGCACACGCGACCAATTTGAATTCCGTCAAAGCCCACACGTCCGCAATATCAGTACGCGCCTTTCGATGCTTACGGTGCATGACCACGTCGCCCGGATTGTTGGGGCACGTGCCGTATCGGGGTACTACTTCTAAAATTTACTATTTTTGAAATCAATTTTTTGTCAACTTTATCAACGATTAAATTCATGCACATACATCGAAAAACAGAACTACAAGTTGCGTTTTGATCTTGGTTATGTTAAATTTAATTGTGTTCAATTAGTTTCTGAAAACTATTAAAGCATAGATTGAAATCCGGCTTCCAAGTTGGGTCCTGGACTAATGCTCAATTTTTTGCAAGTTTTCTCCGGAATTTTTGCTCGATCTCTCGAGGGAATCCTGGGGTTTTACCTGAAACTATTTAGGGGGTTTGAAGGGGTTCATATAGGCTCTCTAACGTAATTTACAGAATCGAAAATAATCAACTATGCAGGGAGAAAGGTGTGAATGAAGTTGATACCTTGATTGTCCTTGCTGCGGCGAACTGTACGCGCAATACTGCTATTGTGCGCGCACGGTGGTGCAGTGGTGACTGCAGGCATTTGATCACGGCATCGGGGTATAGGGTGGCGTAGCAGCGGTGGAGATGGCGGTGTGACGAGTTTTTAGGGTTGGGGTTTCGATTCTCGCTCTCTGTTTATATATAAATAGGTCGGTTTTGTTAGGCCGAGCGAAAAAGTGTGTGGGGTTTTACTGTGCGTAGGGGAATGGCTTGGGCTGCTTGCTGGCTTCTTTGTGGCTGGGTCGCTTTGGGCTGTGATGGGCTGGGGTCAGTTTGGGTTCGGCCTGGCTTGGGAATTTTCCTTTCCTTTTTGTTATTACTACACATATATATATCTATATACATATAAATACCTATGTACATATATACGTATACATATATTTACACACATATACATATATATATTTATATATACATATACACATACACACATATATAATATCTATTTATATATACATTTATACACACATACACATATATAATATATTATGTATTTATTTATATAACTCTTTATATATTTATAAATATCTTCTATGCATACCTACCACTACAACAATAAATATTCACAGCAACCAAATAATATCCTAAAAATATATATTCATGATATAGTGTCTTGTTTATAGATATATATTACACACACATATATATATATATATACATATCATTTATATAATAAATGATTTAATAAAAATAAATCGTTATCATTTAATAACAACAAAGTAATATTAATGATAATAAAAATCCCAATAACAATTAAAATAGCCCAAAAGTCATTTCTGATGGATATAACATGCATACTACCTATCTGGCTCCAGAAGATCATACAAATTTGTAAAACACTATTTAATAATAATAATACCTATAATCTACCTATAACAAATATTTAAAAAATAATTGCCAATTCCCAAAAATATATACAAAAATATTTGTATTTACCAAACATGTCTACAAGACCGTATTTGGTCCCACTACATGCCTACATGGGCTTGGATTTGACTTGGGCCCAATCTGGACAGGTTCGGAATAACCGGGTTCCCTAAAACTCAATAATATAATTAAATAATAAATAAAATCTTCTGTAAGGGTTAAGTCACAACTTGGCCTGGTTTTCCTGGTTAGGACGTCACTATGGCTCAGCCTTCCCTACCAGGGCTAATACACTAGTCAAAGCACGCCATTGCACTATCCGTACCACGATTTCTAATCACCTGATACTTCAAAACTCAACCATGGCTAAAGTCATCTACCGAATTAATTAACTAAATAATCATTTATAAAATCCTAAAAATCACCATTTAAATCAAATAAATAATATAAAAAAATAATTCAAAATTTCTGGGAAGGGGAGCTACAAATCTACCCACCTTAAAAATAATTTTGTCCTCGAAATTCTAATTCATAACTATGCCTTAAAAATCAAAGTCTACTATTACCTTAATCTCCTCAAATTTAATTTCTTAAACATATTTTATAACCTTCTCTAGCCATTTTATAACTCCGAATAATTGAGGACTTCTACCCACCTTTGGTCACACTACTCCTCAAAATATGGTCACTAAAATCTCATAATCTCCTAACTAGTGGCTAATAATTCTACCAAAAATTATCTAGAACATATGGTATCTTTAATCCCCATATCTATTAAACAACCAAAATTTAAATAATCAAGCAATATTATACTATAATTTAAGAATTTCTGATAAATCCTAGACAGCACGATCGTTCGTCCCCTCGAAATAAAGAGGGACGAGAATCAATGGTACGGAAAGCAAGGAAGTATAATCGAGAGCGAATATGGAGTTTTCAAGGACGTAGAGAATTTCTAGGAGAATTTTCAAGGCAGAGTGGATTAAGATTTTTAAAGGTTTAGTCAGATGCGCAGGCTCGTATCAGTACAGTTACGTAACTGATACGATATGCTCTGACCTGTATCGGCCACCAAAAAAACATGTCACGACCCGCACCCGCTTTTCGGACGCGAGCTCGTGAGCAAGCCAGCTACGCATCAAGTGGACTCCAGCCCGACTCGAATATGTAAACGCTGTCAAGAGCATGGTAAACTGCCAAATGATGGTAAAACAAATCTATATCTCAAATCCATAATAAATGAACGAAACTAGAATAAACAATTATGGGTCTTGGTCTGCAGCCCACTAGCATAATGTCCGATAAGACTCCAACGAATATAATCAAGAGTCTACAAACAAAATCAATAAATAGAATATCTCATGATAATGAAAGGTAGGCACAAGCTGGATGAACTGGATAATAAACATGGTATCAATACCTCGCAAGCAATATCGAAATCGTCTGAACCTACGAGTGTCATAATCATCTGCCATCCAAAACTGCTAACTAACTCCACGCAATGACTAACCTGAAGAGATCATCAGGTCCTCGGGGGACATAGCAAGATACATAAAAATATGCCTATCTAGTAGTTTATCATACAATAATGATATACAGATATAAATAGGTAAAGATCCAACAACACGAAACTATGACCAATCAACACGAAACCATGACCATACACGACTGGAAGAACCACTACGCATAAACGAACTGCTGGAGGAGTAACAAGAGAATACAATATCACGATGTCAACGGATAACCAATCGAATACTCAAACCCTCGCCCCTAGTATGGACTCGCAGGTTTGATCAACTACTAACCCTCGCCCCTAGTGTGGACTCGCAGGTTAGCTTCAAGAAATCACCCTCGCCCCTAGTGTGGACTCGCAGGTACGGACAAATAACTACTAACCCTCGCCCCTAGTGTGGACTTGCAGGTTAGCTTCAGGAATCAAGGTACAGATAACTACTAACCCTCGCCCCTAGTATGGACTCGCAGGTTAGCTTCAAGAATTCAAGGTACAGTAGTTCCGTTATGACTTATTCATCCTATGACACGATGAGACTCAGTCCAAGTACATGTGATGACACGACAAGACCTAATCACGATACATGAGAGAACCAATCCCATATGAACTACAAATTAATTATGAACAAGAACTATATATACATATATCCAATATGAACTACAAGCTAACTATAAACAAAGACTATATATACTAGCATGCACGATGTACAAATCTCATGTAAATAATCAACTAGTAAAACTATATAATAATAGGAATATGCATATAAATAAACTATAGATGGAGGCAAGGTATACTTGCCTGCAGGTTGCACGCAGATCCAACAAAAATACAGTCAACTGGTAAGCCATAAAGTCCAAATCTCGTAACTGTCTCCGAAAGCTAAAAAAGACATTGCCAATATTCCCAGAATAGTCAAATTAGCTAGAATTGTCTGTCCTTAAGTCCAATTCTGGATACAGGGGCAAAACGGTAATTTTGGGCAAAAATGGTGTCCGCCGTTGGACTTGCTTTGCACCGAAAAGCGTGCCAGAGTCCATGATCTATAAAGT